>JAJOZX010000735.1:692500-795000 GCA_023014485.1 Bathynomus jamesi | reverse complement strand
TTATGGCGCTGAAAGCATTTATTATTGGAAAATGTACGTCTACACACATTACATTCCCCCTTCTCAGCTTCAACTACACGACTTTAACATTTGGGGCTTTTACACTGCTCACATACCATGTAGCATTCCTTACAATGTTTCACTATATCATCAGCAAACTCGAGAAATCCCTTACACAAATCATGATGCCTTCCATATTTTCGACTTTTATCATAACTGGCGTAGAGAATCCTTGTGTTACGGATGGGGAGATACGATGTTCCTGACAATCCTAAAATAAGTAAAGGTCTTGTACGATCTCGCACACAGCTTTTAAAAACATACACAGTTCTACGACGATCATCCATTCCAAATACAACTATACGAACATTCATTTCCTGCTCTACCCTTCTCAGCTCTTCAGGACCCACATTACACTCAAACTCAAGCTTACAATCTGAAGCCAGTTTACGGGCACGCTGCACAACCGTAGGCAGCCAGATATTATACGCGATTGTATTTAGCACAGTGAACAGTGAGCTAAGACTATTGCTATAAAGCCGCAACCACGATCGACGTTTAAATGGTTTCTGTAAATAACCTAGAATTGAAATTAAGAGTATAAGGTGTGGCACTATGACCCACAACCCAGAATACTCTGTCAATATCTATCGTGAAGTTGTCCATGTTGAAGGCTGTACTACTTTGAGAAGCCTGCATTATACGGCCCAAGATATATTCTATATCTACAGCTGCCAAGCGTCTGAACGGTATTACTACTCAAAGATCATCTACATCCCCGTCATCTGAACCGAACCTGAAGGACAACCTCGTCCGGACTTCACGTTCGTCGCGGTTCTGAAGGGCAAACTCCACAATACGTCCAAATACGCGTCGTAGTCCAACACCGTTGGTATACAAGGATCCAGGGTCAACCCTGACCACGTACCGATTTCTATTTAGGGCAGGGGTGGGGGTAGCGGTGCGCACCAACTCGAATGTTATACCTTCCTCCACAGCACGGGAAACTGCTGCTGCTGGTGTGGAGGAAGTATCCGGAATTGAACCGGAATAAGGGGGTATATTTGAGAAGGTACTATTGTGGGGGTTGTGTCGTAAGACGTAGAGGGTTGGGGCTCTATTACTGGGGGTCTAACAACCGGCGCAATCCTGGTAAGCTTTATACCTGACGTGGAGGGTTCTTCATCATGCTTCCGCTTTGAATTGTCGCATGCTACATGTATCGCTGGTGAGGGCTCGTCAGCGGGGATGGAGTCTGCAGCGACACGGTCATCGGGGTCATCTGTGATATCGATGATGGGGGCTGTACATCGTCGTCATTCACGGTCTGTGGAAGCACAAAAACAAGAATATGAGGAGCAGCATTTAAATTTTCTTATATTTTGTAAATTACCAACTTAGGGGTGTGACGTGTTAGAGATGGAATCTGTAGAAAAAATGAGGTTCACAAGCACATCCACATGTATTATATCTGGCCCTACAGGATGTGGTAAAACTGTGTTTATGCTTAAAATCATTAAAGATAAGGGGGAGATATTCTCAAAATTTGTGCATATGGTGCTATTCGACGTATCAATCAGTGTTCAACAAGTACCAAGATGATATTTTTTTCAACAAAGGCGTACAGGACGTTAATTCGTTAAAGGGAAATGAGCATACAGTCATTATAATTGACGATCTCATGCTAGAAATGGATAAAACGTTTGCCGAGACATTTACAGTGTTCTCCCACCATTTTAACATGAGCGTATTCTTCATCAATCAGAATCTATTTTTCAAAAATAGATACATGCGCGATGTGTCGTTAAATACAAAATATCTAGTCTTATTCGCGCAACGTAGAGATGTGTCACAAATTGGGGTATTATCTAATCAAATGTTCTTGAATCAGCGTAAGGAGTTTTTGGAAGTTTATAAAGAAGCTACAAGTCAGCGTTACGGATATTTGCTTTGTGACCTTCACCCGCGAAACACGTTTAGGGTGCTTCTAAGAACGAATATATTCCCAAACGAGCCTGAAACGTTGTATATTCCAGAATGACAAATAGGCTAAAGAAATACCGTGAATTAATAAAAATCTATCAATGACTGCCCCGGGCATTGCAGCAGATGTTTGCAGATGTCGAGCATGTATTAAAAAGCAGTCTCCCACACACATTGAGGAATAAAGGCTTAAGTCTTTATAATCTATTGAGTGAGGACCCCATCAAACAGTGGACCGATACAGGCGAGGTCATTGTTGAAGGAACAAGGGTACAGGGATCCAATATCGTCGACATTGTCCATGATCTGGTGAGAAAGTGGGACAGGCCCTCACTAACAGGATGGAAGCATATTGAAGCAAGGCTACAACAAATAAATGTCCCCAAAACATTGATAAGATATCTGAACAAGTTAAAAGACTTGGAACAAGTCTCGCATGTGTCACAACTGAGTACGCCATCACCCCCAACAGTAGCATCTCTGAAGAGGAGAAAGAAGAGGCCAAACGGCCAACCTTATCCACGTGTCTCTAAAATACGCAAATGGCTAATAGGGTGTGTCAATTTTGTCAACTTTTTTCAAATCAATTTTGGTAGTGAAAATATAGTCTTTTCATGTCAAAACTTGAAATTGGCCAACCAAAATGAAATAAAATAACCCTTACCTACATCAATTTTACCTTAAAGTTTCAGAAATTGACTCTTTTACTAAATAATAAGACATAAATTGATTAACTATTCATCTGTCACAGAATTATCCCACTGATCGCATATGGAGTGTTTTCAAGGTCATATAGTTGTTGTACAATGTACAAGTCACAACATGAATAGAACTGTCCCTCACTCTCAGTCCTTAGTTGCCTCTTAGATGTCATAGACGGTGGTTTGCTGTTATTGCTCTTGTACCTACTTCATAGTTATTCTACTAGACGAATACTACAGTTTAACTGTAAGTATGGATTATTGATTATTACAATTATTTATTATTATCATATTCTTCTGTCTAATTATGTTGTAACCCCATGAAATATTTTTTTTATTGAATTTTAGAACATCGAATGACTAAACTTTGAAACATCGTAATTGATATAAAATACTTAAATGTTTTTTTTCTTTTCAGATATTCCTAAGATGCCAAAATTGAAGACAAGAGGTCAGTCGTCATGCCACTTGAGCCTGTTAGTCGGTACAGGCAAGGAGCTTCCCGTATCAGAACTACCAACAGTGCGAGACGTGCTGAGACTAGGGTTACTCCTTCGTGAACAAAATACAAAGGATAGAAGGAACTACACAGAGAAAGAGCTCATAAGGGACATGATTTGCCCTCTTCTGCATCAGTGGAAAAAAGCTAATGTTATTCAAACCACCTGTACTCAATCAGTATAGAACTATTGATCTAAAATTAACAAAGCTGTGGTACAAAGCAGTTGAGACATCACTTGGTAAAGGAAAACTAGCAAAGAAAAATAAATTTCTGCACACACTTGATACTCTTCTTGACATTTTAAACTGCCAGTGTCCCATAGAGTTGTGTTCTGAAGCCAATTGTTTTCTCTCATGCAGAAGAGAACCTCACCCTCACATTGATTGTCGCTGTCCTCGTGAGAAGAAGATCCCGTTTTGTAGCTGGCTTTCATAAAGGCGCAGAGAACAAAGGCAGGAGGCCAAGGAAGTATGCAGATTGGTTCGGCAGATTATTCAGAAACGAAAAACAGATTGTTATTGTTCAGAAAAAAGAGAAAATCCGAGAGAGGGAAGAAAGGAAGAAAAAGAAGAGTGAAGAAGCCACCCAAAGAGATGAAGAGCTCTATCAAGAGGTTTCTCACTTCTTTGAAAGCTCTTCAGATGAACAGAAAGAAGCAACATCAGATGATAGCTCCAAAATGCATCTGAACCTTCGCCGAAGAGAATGAAATACAACACTAAAGACATCTCAAACATTGCCCTTGGCAGTATTCGCCACCATACGGGGCTACGAGAGACTGCAGAGATTGCCACTGCCGCTTGGATAGATGCAGGCCTCATCAGCCGAGAGGATACATCCTTAGTGATAGATCATAAGATAAGAAGAGCACAAGAAAAAATAATGAAGGAAATATCTGATCAGCATGAAAAAGATTTGAAGGAGGAAGGTCTGTCTTGCCTTTTGTTTGATGGAAGAAGAGATGACACAAAAGTTTTCCTAGAGGTAGAGGGAATGGACAGAAATTTTCCCGGTCTCATCAAAGAAGAACACTACTCTGTGTGTTCCAAACCTGGTGGCCGCTATTTGTTTCACTTTGTTCCTGAAGCAGAAGTAGAAGGCAAGAAACATGCAGAGGCAATTGCTGATCAAATAATATGTTGGCTTCAAGAAAGAAGACTTGACGGTTCACTGCAGGCCGTTGGTGGAGACTCAACTGCGTGAACACTGGATGGCAGGGCGGTGTTATGACGCATTTAGAAAAAAACTTGGAAGAAGGCTTGTTTGGATTGTATGTGATTTGCACACAGGGGAACTACCTCTTCGTCGTCTCATCCAGGAACTTGTTGATCCTACAAAGAGCAACAACAAGTGGTCAGGCCCCCTTGGCAACATGCTTGATGAAGCAACGGAATTAGAAATAAATACAAAATTTCCAAAGGTCGAAGTAGGCCCTCCCCTTCCAGTGTTGTCTGAAGAAGTTATCAAAGACCTCAGCACGGATCAATCTTACGCTTATCGTATTGTTCAAGCAATCAGATCAGGAGAGTTGCCTCAAAATCTGCCTCTCTTGGAGATTGGACCCGTAAGTCACAGTCGTTGGTTGACTACAGCGATTCGTTTCTGCAGGATTTGGGTTTCCAAACATGCACTGAAGGGCAAAATGCTACAGAATTTGATGTTGATTGTTGAATTTATTATTGAGTTTTATCTTTCTCACTGGTTCAATGTAAAACTTAATCCAATGTGGATGGAGGGGCCCAACCACATCTTGTTTCAATTACAGCTACTGAGAACCCAAAGGAAAGTAGTGGTGGACATCGTGTTACCTGTGGTGAGAAGGTCCGCTTGGTATGCTAGGCCAGAGGCAGTTTTGCAAGCAATAATCTGCAGCCAATGTACCAAAGAGCGAACTGAGGCTGTGGAAATAATTCTAAAGCTTAGAGGAACATCACTAGATGATGACCAGCTGGGAGACTGCTATGTTCAGACAAGGAAGGTACCTCTGATAAACGTCAATGCCACGAAATTGTCAGAATTAGTTAACTTGAGTTCGGAAGTTTTGGAGCCACCACTGACAACATGTATAACAAACAAAGATTTAACACAACTTAAAGAGGCCCCAATGCAAGTGCCAAAGTGGCCTTCTCACACTCAGAGTGTGGAGAGATGTGTGAAAATGGTCACAGAAGCAGCTAGTCAAGTTTACAGTCACGAGAGGCGAGAAGGCTACATCAAAGCGCAAGTAGCAAGCCGAATGCTGATGTCAAGGAACCGCAGCAAAAAGGACATGACTGCATTGGTTACTTTCAAATAAAGACTTGAATGATATCTTATTGCCACTTTAAATGTTGATAGGATGTTTGCGCACATTTGTTATTTTGTTACGAATTTACGGAAAAATGAAATTTTTGAATTAAAATTGATGTAGGTAGGAGTTATTTTTTATTGTTTTTGAAGCAAGGATATTATTTTGTATGCCAAATGATTACATTAAATTGCTACCAAATCACATGATTTTTAATTTAGTCATTTCACCCCCAAAATTGACACACCCTAATGGCTAACATATTAAGAAAACGCTATTATGACATTTCTAACCCCGCCTCCTATGGCGGTGTTAATAGATTGTACAGAGCTGTTTACAATGATGGAGTAGGAAAAAAAGATACTGGGAGGTTTTTGCGGGAGCAGGATGCTTATACACTTCCTAAGCCGTTGAGAAAAAGGTTTAAAACGGCCAAGACAACAGCGGCTTCGATTGACTCTATTTGCAAGCGGATTTAACAGACATGCAAAAATATTCAGTGTATAATGATGGCTACCGCTACATCCTATTCATAATAGATGTATTCTCTTGATATCTGTGGCTAATTCCTCTGAAAAATAAATTGCCTGAAACAGTTGCTAAAGCTACCAAAACTCTGATGTTGAAAGAAAACAGGGTTCCTGGCTATTTTTGTACGGATATGGGGAAAGAATTTATAGGCCGCGCTTTCCAGAACATGCTGATAGAGTTAATATCAGTTACAACACGAGCAATTCTGTACATAAGGCCTCTTCAGCTGAAAGAGTTCAACGTACCATAAAGTAACGCATGCATCGCTATTTTACCATTAAAAACATATACAGATATATAAACATTCTGGGATCATTGGCCTCGTCATACAACCGTTCACACCACCGTACGATTGGCACAACACCTAACGAAGTTTTAGAAAGAGGTAGGCGCCCAGAGCCTGATGTGAGAAGAGATGGAGCATCGCCACCACACTCTACACGTTACAAAATCACTGACTATGTAAGGCTATCGCTTTCGGGAAATAAATTCGCGAAGGGATTTGAGCAAGGATGGACATGTGAGATTCTTAAAGTTAGTGCTATGAGACCTAAAGGCGAGATAATGATGTATTACTTTGAAGATTTGAATGGGGAGGAAATCGCAGGAGGCTTTTACCGCGAGAAGTTGCAGAAAGTCGCATTTAATTTAGGAAAAAATGTGTTTAAAATTGAAAAAAACTTTACGCAGCAAAGGTTCAGGAAAGAGAAAAATGTACCTGGTGAATGGCTAGGGTACCCAGAAAGCTTCAACACCTATATAAAAGCTGTTGCAACAATGAAGCTTAAATAGTATGCAACATGGCGCCTAACCTCTTCTATGTCACACTCCCTCCTCTTCTTTTCTGTCTCTACATTCTAACAACACCCTTGCCAACTTTGTAACAGAACTCCATGGGCCCATTGAGTTAGAACGTGATTCGTACGAAGTTGGTGTTTGTGAATTCCAGTTAGCCACCAAATTTTTAACTTGAAAATGAACAGCTCATATTTCTGATCCTTAGAAAAGTCGATGAGTGTGAAAAATTAGGCATAACCATAGACAACACTATGCGAACAGGCCTATTCGGTGGGGTACAGTACTATAGTACAAAGGTAAAACTAGGAAGCGGTCATTATGACACAGCCACGGACATTGTGAGGGGCTTAAACAAGAGTTTTGAAAAGTCGTACCTGACAAACGACTTACTTTTGAAGTCGTAAACATAGACACGCCTACACGTACGTTGAAGTTAAAATCAACGCTTAGTAGAAATATTAAAGACAAAGAGCTTTTCACAATTGTGGAAGAGGGCTGATATAGTGCAACCCTCTAAAGAGATACCTTTCACGAGGCACAACATGATTTGTCCAGCTTAATGTATTAGTTGAAATTGGAGAAATTGTGTGAAAGCTATCCATCCCTAGACATGTGCTATATTTACAGCAATATCGTGGAGCATCAATTTGTTGGGGATACCCAGGCGCGCCTGCTGCGCGTTGTACACATTCGCAACCATAGAGGGAACAGTTTGAGCATTACATATGACAAGCCCCATTATGTGAATGTTGCGACTAATCTATTAACCAATATCTCAATATATATAAGAATGATTGAGGGAAAAAATTTCCCATTCGGTGATGGGAGCTTAACAGTGAAGCTACACTTTCGTCGCATTCAGTTATAATCAGTGTTGGGCACTAAAGCGTTAATCCGATAACAGTTAATTAACGAAGTTAACTTTTTTTAACGGACTATTAACGGAAGTTAATTTCCATTTATCGTTATCGGACCAGTTAACTTCCGATAACTCGATATTTAGTCTTTTAAAGTCCGTCAACACGTTAACTGCGAGGAGTCATTCACGGAAGATCACCGCTCCGCGAATGAATTCAAACCGCCATAACTTCAGTCTGCCAATTCCGTCCTCTGCCGCAGTGGAACGGCTCTTCTCTCTCGGCAAGGACATCCTGAGGCCCAAGAGGTCAAGACTGGCAGTTGGGCCTAACTTTGAAAGTTGGTCTTTCTGAAGGGCAACCAGCACATTGTGTCATAGTCTTTAATAAATGTGCCTAAAATTTAATTTTACCTTTCAGTTCCCGCCATAATAATTCTCTGGTAAGTTAAAATTTAGTTAATGGTTAGTGGTTATAAGGGTTTCAAAACTTGTAATCAGTACATTTTTTATTAAAAATAAAAAAAAAAGTTATTAAGCAAAAAAGTTGCAAAACTTGATAAAAATACAGTTAAATAACTATTTATTGTTGGATTTTGCATAAATAAACATTTTCTATGGGTTTTAAAGCTTTTTTCCTTGATTTTTTTAAATGTTAGTAAAGAAATAGTTATCGTTAACGGATTATCGTTAACTTCCGTTAACTTTGTAGTAAAATTATCGGATTATCGTTATCGGAGTTAAAAATTGGGGTTAACGGATTATCGTTATCGAAGTTAACTTTTTGGTTAACGGTGCCCACTACTGGTTATAATGACCCGAAGTCCTTTCACAGTTTATCGAGGGGTGAAATATCAGCGTGGGAGTGGGTTTGGATCCATTTTTTCGCCCATACTATGCACGGCTGTCCCATTGTTGAAGAGAGGTGCTAGATACCTCATGAGGAAGGCGTTAGAATTAGGTTTTAAAGTGGTAGAAGATATAATGGGTGGAACTAAACCTAAAGAAGCTCTAAAAAACATTTAAAACGTAAACCGGACGAAATCATCAAAGATGCAAAGAGAAAAATGCGTGGTGGCGGAAAGAAGAAGAAGAGGGCTGTCCGGAAGAAGGGGTTACCAACACGTGGTGCTAAACGTGATAAGACATCAAAAAAGAAGTGTTCTAAGCGAATGAAACCTATGGCTGATCATTTTTTTGACTCATATAAGCTGAGGACACTGCTCTCACGAATCATAGGCTGATTACTACTTGTCGAGAGAGGTGGCACTATTTCTGACTCGTCATGGCACGCTTCATCCATCCGTGTAGGTCACAGTGTTGTAAATCGAAGCTGTCCCTCTTTGATATGGCCCCTACACAGGTTTATATTGAGCATAGTGACTTTATTAAACACAATTAGTTCCCCGAGTGCCCCTATAGAATTCGTGATACCCAGTTCAGGCCCATACTTTTTTGATTCAAGCTGCATGCACATGTACGCTACTCAGATGGAACGGACTGCGATGATAGTTACTCTGCATACCCTGAAACCAACTTTCTACACTCCATATTCAGCCAGTGTGAGGTGTATTTAAACAAGTCAACATCTCGGCAGGAACGGGTTATCATCACCTAAGAGCCTATCTGGAAAATGTCCTCAACTTTTCAAAAGAAGCGAAGGATACCTTTTAAACTGCCGAGGGCTATTATCAGACTAAAGACGAAAATAGTATAAAGGATAAATTTAAAAATTCTTAGAAGAAGATATACGGGTGTTTTGGACGTCTGCATACAGACTTTACGTACCAGGAGAAACTGCTTATGAATGGGGTGGATATGAAGTTAAAACTCAATCGCACGAATCTAGAGATCTCCATAAATCTGGGACCTGATCAAGAGGAGGGCACAAAGCCCGTTGTGATTCACATCATGGAAACATATCTGCGCGTACGGCGAGTGAAATTAAGTTCGCCGAAATATGTAGAAAATGAAAAAATTCATTACACGAAGAGTAAAATACCCAATTAACAGGATACAGATCAAACTATACACAGTGCCCGCCGGGTTGACCTCGAAGCAGCTAGAAAACGTGGCCCTGGGAGTTCTACCTAAAAGGATATTAACTGGAATGCAGGATCACTCTTCGACGAATGGAAAATATATAAAGAGCGCCTTTAAATTCAAGAATTTTGGCCTTAAAAATATAACTCGATACATAAATGGCGTTGCATTGGGCGGGACTATGGTTTCGGACTACTCATCAGACGCTGTGTTCCGGCTCTGCGCGAGAGCTTATAGTAATCTGGCCCATATTGCTGGTGGCTGTGACGAGCTTGGGATTGGAGGAACGCAGAAAAAATTTGTCGATCAATTTAACCTGTACGCATTTGATATTACCCACGGCTTATCTGCTAGTGTAAATACCAGAGCTGGGCACTTGCGGCATATTTTGCGGTACTGCGGTACTGCGGTACTACCAAACTACCAAACCGGTACCAAACCGGTACGCGGAAATTTGAATGCGGTAGCGGTACTGCGGTACTTTCAGCGATCCTTTGCGGTACTGCGTTATGCGGTCCCGGTTTGGTAGTTTGGTAGTACCGCAGTACCGCAGTACCGCAAAATATGCCGCAAGTGCCCAGCTCTGGTAAATACACACTTAAGTCCACAACAAAGTGGGAACATCTCAGTCATATTGGAATTCGCCGACCCTATAGACACACCTATTAGTGTACTAGTATACCTCGAATCACAAGCTCTAATAGAGCTCGACCGCTTCAAGAACGTTGTCACAGATTTTTTGAAATGGACGCGAATACACTCCAGAGAGTAATGAAAAGTGACCGAGTCACACGCTCCAAATTTATCGGTGTGTTTGCGAAGAATGAAACGTTGAAATTGCTAACTACGAGAGATTGGTGTAGTCTTCTCGTCAATACGGACATTGTGGGGAGTGAGGGGATTCATTGGTTTGCAATCTATTTTAAAAATAGGGAAAGAATGTACTATTTTGATTCACTCGGCACTCAGCCCTGGAGTGACCCTGTTCTCGTACAATTTATCGAAACAGCTACATGTCCCTGAAATTGTCTGGAATCCTTACCGTTTCCAAGGATATTTCAGTAATACTTGTGGCAAGTACTGTCTTTCCTTTCTCCTGCACATGTCACGTGGGAGGGGATTTATAATTTTTTTTAAATTATTAAATTTGTGCGACACTGAGATGAATGATGAAATGTTATGCAGACATAAAAAAAGGTACCCATTTGTGCGCACTCGCTGTATTGTGTAAAGTTTTACGTGTATATACATAATTGTAACTATATTGTGTAAAGTTTTACGTGTGTGTATATATAATTGAAACTGTAAAATGTCTCCATTAATGTTAGTCTTATTTAATGGACGCTAGTTCTGTAAGCCGAATTGTACTAAAACATGCTTTCTACCATTTAATAGATTCAACAAAAATACAGTGTTTTATTCTTAACCAGAAAAAACTTACATTAGTTCCTCGATGACCTAGAATTCGTTGGACCGATGTGAGCCAATACCTCAACCTCGGTATTCAGGTCACTGGGTTGGCTGCGCGGTAAAGCCTCCAAATGGCCGTCATTTGTTTTTCTTTCATCATAGCTGTCGCGAAAAGTAACTAAAACACGATCAAGTTCCGCATCGGTCCTATAAGGAGAAATTAACATGACAAGTCCATACCGAATCTTTTTTAATTAAAGTCCATTTTTCATAAATCGATTTGTATTCAGAAATCCTAGCTCAGTACTAATGCAAACTAGGCTATAATGAGAATAACCGCCAATGAAACATCTACGATAAAATGTGAGGTGTAGAAATATATTATTACAACCACACCATATATATATATATATATATATATATATATATATATATATGCCGAAATAACCACGAAGACGACACAAAATAGACAATAATTAAGAATCTATTGTTTTTCACGAAAATACACACAGAGATACATATATATATATATGTGTGTGTATGTGTGTATATATATGAAGAGAGAGAGAGCTGCAAGGCGTTACAAGTACACTAATTTACAGCTCAAAAGGAAGATCAGCTGGGTGTACTGCGCATCATCAGCCAGCACCGGGTAACGAGCCATGGACCGGGTTGTTAACACATAAATCCACACACACACACATATATATATATATATATATATATATTATATATATGGGAAGAGAGAGTTGCAATAAGAGAAAATGCCGATTAGGGAGCCCGAGGCAAATTATAATCACAAAGCAGATACCCTAACAGGGGTCAAAAGTAAGATTAGCTGGATCTGCTATGCATCATCTGCCAGCACTGGGTAACGAGCCCTGTTGTTAACACATATATCTATATATATATGTATGTGGGAAGAGAAAGTTACAATAAGAGAAAATGCCGATTAGGGCGCCCGGGACAAATAATAATCACAAAGCAGATATCCTAACACGGCTCAAAAGTAAGATTAGCTGGATGTGCTACGCATCATCTGTCGGCACCGGGTCTCCAATTCTAAAACCCTACCTGTAGAACTTTTTATAAATTTTTAAGTTATCAGAAACAAGCGTGTAACAAAATGTCACTTTCAAAGGACACCTTCATCGTATAATAAATCCACTGTTTAAATGACGTTATCAGGAAGGAAGATTAGCTGGGTGTGCTACGCATCGTCTGCTGGCACCGGGTTTCGACCCCTGGGCAGATATCCTTTCACCTCGTTTTATTACGAATTTTTATAAATTATAACACTTGCACTGAATGAAACGATAAATATACATAGCCCGGCCTTCCGCTTAAATCACAAACTAGTTTTTCAAAACGCATTTATTATGGCTTTTTATAAATTAACTAACACAGGCACTGAATGAAACGATATATATACATAGCCCGAATCAAAAATTAAATTACTTACTTACATTTCAATGCCGTCTTCTACGGTCGATTCTTTCTTGCCTTCACAAATTTCTGCAATGGATTGCGTTAAAAGTAGGGAGTTCCTGTCTGCCGTTGCGAAAAGATGAAGTGTAGAGAACGCTGCAGTGTCTCCATCTTCAAACAACTGCGGGTAGCTGTAAAGCTGTTGTGATTGGCTCATGACGATATATCTCTGTGGTTATTCTTTGATAAATACAACTGTTGTGGAATCCATATGAAAATGCCCCATCTTATATACGTGAACCTAATTGTAAATACCCACATTTCCCACAATAGCCGAATCACGAGTTTCCTGTTGACCGTCGGTGAAATTTGGGTGGGGCATAAGGTGTAGGCATAAGGTGTACCCGCCAACCAGAGGTCCTGGACCGTTCTCAGGATTCACCCACTGCGCTGTAATAGGCTGAGCCGTGAATTCTGGGGAGTGTCAAATATAACTTACCCATTCCATAGGTTTCTTCCAGAAATGATTCGTACAGAGAGAGAGAGAGAGAGAGAGAGAGAGACGCTTTGTTTGGAAAATAAAACTTTATATGAAGGATTTTACAACCATCTAAAACTGAAAATAATTTTTAAAAATAAATTTGGAAATCGGGACAGATCGCATCGGTTTAAAGTTTATGGTGTCGAGAGATTGGCATATGATAAATATCCATTTTAATAACTGTGCTAATATATCCTTCATATATATATATAATTAAGGTGGCCCTTAAGTGGTGCTGAAATTTTAAGTTACGATTTTTTTCCTCTCACCCTTCAGTTGGATTCTATGTCACTAGAAAGTAACGCGCACAAAATTTTAGTGAGATATAAGTATATATGTATATATAGGGTGTGTCAAGGACTTCAAACTTTCTCTCTCGACTCTCTCATATATTATCAAATAGGCGTGATGGGTTATTGGTAGAATTTGCTTATTATATGACTTCCCATATTATATATGGTTAATTTGAAACAAATAGTAACGATGATCTTATGTTCTTTTATGCTAAACGACATTACGCTTTCTTTTTATCTAGGTATATAGATTTTTTTATGATGGCTAGTGGAACTCGAAAAAAACATACGGTTTATTTGCTTGAACATACTCAAAATTGTTTATCAGGTGCAAAATTGCCAAGTAATGGGGATGTTATAAAGTACTATCTACATTTGCTTCAGTCGATTAAGAATAAGCACAAGGCTGCTCAGTTGACGATAGCGGAAGTGGAGACTTTTTGGAAGGCGGCGAGGATTCCACTGCGGCCACTTCAACATGCAGTGAAACAGTTGGAGAGTCTGATGAAGAAGTGGGGTCTTTTGAAAAAAAATCAGTCCCGGAAGACGGATACACAAAGGAAGAAAGAAGAAGAGCTGAAATCCTGCTTTGATAACCTTTTCGACGTTGCTCACCAAAATGCTATGGTGTTGATGACGAATGAGGAGGATAAAGCATTCCTTTTGGCACAAAGAGAGAAGGACAGAAGAGGCTCCATTGCTGCAACTGATATGACTTTGGCTAAAAAGGAGGAAGCAGCTACGAAGAAGTGAATTCGGAATGATGAATTTAAGAAGAGACATGAAATAGAGAATCTCGTACTTAACAGAAAAATCGTCCTGGAATCTTCATCTTCTACAGTAAGAACACCACGGATTCAGAGAATGAAGGAGCTGTTGGAGTCGTAGTGTCATCACCTCATCCAAAAAGAGGCCGCAAGAATATCCTCCATCCATAAGTTCTTTCGTCTTTGGATCGCACTAAAACTAGTGACCGTGATGCGGTCTTTACCATCGCGTCAGTGATCAGTGCTTCTGGTCAGAACGTTGGGGAATACAACATCAACAGAGCTTCTCTGCGACACATCTGCAGCAAAAGGAGCTCTCAATAAAATCCTTGCTCACTTATGGTACTTGAGTGAAGATCTGGTGGGCCTTGCCTTCTTTGACAGAGACTTGGATTTGCAAGAAAAAAGAGCTATGGTTAAGAATCTACAAAGAGAAGGACAACATGACGTAACAAAACGAATTCATCTGAATAAGAGTGACATCCAAGGTAAGAAACTCACCGACTTCGTGTCTGCTAGAACGAAGGTTTTGTTCACTCTTCTAGGGCTTGAAGTCGAATTCTTGCGTGATAATCCAGAGATGTGGATTGAAAACCCTGAGTACCTACTGGCAGAAGCAGTGGTCAAAGATCTTCGAGTAGTGAATGACACTACTGAAAGGGGAGTTGCATTGATGCAGGAATATAATAGACTCCTCAGCAAGAACGAAGAACAGACCCAGTTTGTCGTTCAAATTGTCCAAGAGCATCGGAAGAAGTACCCCGATTTCAAGAAAGATACCATTCTCAAAGACATATCAGACTGTTCTTGCAACTTTTAAATAAGGGTTGTGTTGTGCTAACTTTTCAGTTCAATTTCTTATCACCTTTAATTTTAATAAAAGTATTTTTTGTCGTTTAAAAATCTTTTATTAATTGAATGAAATAAATAAAAAAAAACGATGGGGCTTTGCAAGTGATATGGGGATCTAATAAGCTAAATTTGATTATCTGCAAAGTCGTGCCCAGCTCAAATCACATTATTTTGAGTCCCATCGCCGCAGAACTGCATTGGGATGATGTTCCAGGGTAGCGGTCATACCCACTATGTATGTAAAGATTATTAATTTTATACATCTAGTTAACAAAATTAAGTAAAGTTTTAATAGCAACCAAGCTTGTTGTTAGAAATATATTAATAAATACTAATTGTACAACATTTTATATTGAATGAATACTGGATTTGAGTATGAGTGAATCCGTAATGTATTATAAAAGGCAACTACAGAGTTAGGATGCTTAAAATTTCGGAAAGATTGAGCACACACTAAATATTGTCCAAACGCTATAAAATTTTGCATGAAAAACTTTCTCAATAGGAAGCATCTACAGTAATGACGGGATGAGAAAGAAAAAAAGAAAAAGTGACAAAATGAGGGCCACCCTAATATATATATATATATATATATATATATATATATATATATATATTATAATGTTATAATGTTTCAGACCAACAAAGACCCTAGGATCCACTCATGGCTGATCTACCTAACTGTGTTCGTAATTGTGTATTGTATATGTCCTCCGTGGTGGCGGAGGGGACCTACAATTTTACGTGGGTTCCGAACCACAAGAACATAAGAAATTTATGCAAAAACTGCCTGTACATTAGGGTGGCCCACTTTTCAATTTTTTTTTAAAAGTATAGGTTATCGTAGTTTTTCCCATTATTTGGCACTATACTAGCACATTGGTACCATTTTTACAAAAATTGATCAATATTTAGGGGTCTCGCATCGACCTTGAAATTACGAGTTTTTTTTTTTAAATGCGTACTTTTTAACTTTTTACTGACTCAAGATAAATCATTAAGTAGTGATGTTTTCTGAATCCTCTTGATGAGAGAAGTCGTTTGGTGTGCCTTCCAATGTCATATGACTAACGGTTTAAAAGTTGTGCCTGTATACAGGTAATACCAATGTGCTAGTATAGTGCCAAATAATGGGAAAAACCACGATCACCTATACTTTTCAAAAAATCAGCAAATAGCAGACAAATAAGGAAGAAAGAAACAATAACTTAAACAATCACTTTTGCATTGTATTGACCACTATCACACGTCACTGGCTGCAACGTTGTCCCTCTGTGCTATGTCATTGTGGCGAGTGATGACTTCTTGAAGTCGCCGAGCTCTTTCCGGTTCTTTTCCACCACTTGCAGAAGATCCTGCAGCTGTGCCTCGTCCTTTGTGACCGTGTTCGCATAGTCTTGTATCAGCTGGACTCCTCTTTCAGCGACGTCATTGGTGACCTGGAGATTAGAGATCTCATCTTTCAGACGACAAAAGTCCTCGTTCTCGTCCCACTTATCGGTTGGCAGGGTGAGCCACGAAGACCCATACATCTTCAGACCTGCAAATAAGAACCAGGAGGACTCGTCGATCAGGTCGGGGAGTAGCGTCATCTCGTCGACTGAGGAGTTCTCGTATGTGAAGTCTTTGGGTACAGGGAGGTGGGACAGCTTCTCTGCCATCTGTTGCTTCACAGTGCCATCCACCTTGTTGCTGCATAGAGCGAAGATGACGGTCTGAGGCCTCAGATACCAGAAGTGCCGTCTCATCACTGCCAGTGACGCTTCTGCCACCTCGCGCTCCACTGCCCTATACCTCAGAAAACGCTGGTATAGTACCAGGTCATTCAACGGCGCATCAGCTGCTACAGGGGCCGCCAACCAAGCTATGAAAACTTAATCAACTGACCTTGACCATTTTGCCATCCCAGTGGACAACAGTGTGCCTCGTTGGCGTGAAGGAGTCCTTCACAGCCGTCGCCACTTCACGGCGATGTGACACTCTTCCCCGGCGAGCCGTTTCTTTCGAGATGCTGAACTGATTGAGGTCTGCTGGTGGATCCGCCGAACGTGTGATAGCAGCCACAATGCTTACTACCTATGTAGAGAATGGAAAGTGGAAAGGAAACTGTCAAGAATACATGTGGGTTACGGGACACTTTAAAACTGACGCTATCGATGAATACTATACACAATACGCACCTGATTATTGGACATGCGGAAACGATCAGCCACTTCCATGACAGCAGGTGCATTAAGGATGCGGCGAGGAAGATTGACAGACACACTTGGCTCTTTCGGCAGGGGGAACGCTAGTTCTGTCTCCGACTCTCCTGACATGCCAGTATCATCATTCTCCATGACCTCATCTGCGGTTTCGTATGCACACTTTGAGGTTTGCGGCTCCTGGCGAGGACGTTTTCTTCCTTCCTGTAGCTTTCTTTTTACAGCGAAAACTTTATCGTTCCCGCTCATCGTTGCCACCCAAGGACCACGTTGATGATCGAGGTAGAAGTCAATGTCTTCTTTCTTGTCCTTGTCGGACAGCAGTCGATTCTTCTTTATATCTTCGACAGCGTCAGATGCTCCGATATCCCACAGCTTGTCCACACTGTCCGAAAACTTCTGCCGTTTTCCTCCGGCGTCAGTTTCTCGTTTTCTGCTCTTTTGGAGTAAGTGCCACTCTTTCCACAATGCCTCTAGCTTCCGTTCGCAGTTGAGCTTTGTGATTGTTTTAATGCGGGCCATGTTCCAAAACTTTAAGACGTTGTTTACGGTTTCTTTGAATGCGTCTTTCCTGTTAGCAGTGTACTGATAACACTGAGAAGTATTGCAAAACTGCCGTGTTGTTGCCAATTTGCTACCACTGTGGAGGACGACGGTTGGCCAACTAAAAAAATTTCCGAGGCCGATCTCAGAGAAGGTAGCGATGTTATTTTCGCCTTTCCTTTTGATGACTCTCTATTTGTAGCTTCAAGAGTTATTCCAGTTATGGTTGCCATCGATTTGTCCATGACAAAGGATGAGGAACTCAGACAGAATTTCAAAATGTTATGATCTGCAAAAAAAGAAATAGGTTAGGTACCTGGCACAGGCATAGTGCATTTTCTAATTATCTATATACATTATACATTCCGCCCGGGTATGGTGACTCATTTTTTTGAAAAGTATAGGTGATCGTGGTTTTTCCCATTATTTGGCACTATACTAGCACATTGGTATTACATGTATACAGGCACAACCTTTAAAACGTTAGTCGTATGACATTGGCAGGCACACCAAACGACTTCTCTCATTAAGAGGATTCAGAAAACATCCCAACTTAATGATTTATCTTGATTCAGTAAAAAGTTAAAAGTACGCATTTTTAAAAAATAAATAGTAATTTCAAGGTCGATGCGAGACCCCTAAAGATTGATCAATTTTTGTAAAAATGGTACCAATGTGCTAGTATAGTGCCAAATAATGGGAAAAACCACGATCACCTATACTTTTCAAAAAAATTGAAAAGTGGGCCACCCTACTGTACATTGGCAACGACCAATTTTTACAAAACTAAATAATTATCACTTTAAAACTAATTAATTATCGATTTAAAACTAAGGATAGAATCCCTGGATCCAGAGGATCAAGTCATAATAGACTACTATCCACAAATATGTTACACTCTATATCTATTTATAACCGACATGCAAATATATCAGATCCAAAGAATCCAGTCAATTTCATTACGGTATCCGATAATACTAGTACCTTGCCAACGAAAAATAAGTCACGGTCCATATCGATTGCGGACCAAGTCAAAATTTACAACCATATACATTAGGAGGAAAAGTGTAGGTGTGGCTGTAAAGACTGTACAGTAATGTAGAAATGTGTGTGCACC
Source organism: Bathynomus jamesi (assembly GCA_023014485.1). Taxonomy (NCBI): domain Eukaryota; kingdom Metazoa; phylum Arthropoda; class Malacostraca; order Isopoda; family Cirolanidae; genus Bathynomus; species Bathynomus jamesi. The sequence continues at coordinate 776,144 of JAJOZX010000735.1, read as the reverse complement.
CATTTTGGGTCTCCCATTTAAAGGTGTTTGTGGGGCAAGTGAAGATCATGAGTTTTTCAATACCTCACAGTACTATGGGGAGCACCGCTCGGGAGAGGAATCTCTTTAAATGGGGTGTGTAAGGACAGAGAGTATCCCCTAACCCAAGATGCTACCTCCCTATATCCCACAACACTTGTGTTGAGCTGTGGGATCTATCACCACAAAGTTTTAATTTTACTACCTTAAACTATACCCAATCTATCAACATATGCGTCTAATCGATTTTTAAACATGTTTATGGACGTGCTACTAATTACTTCTACCGGCAAACTATTCCAGCTATTAACTATTCTATGCGTAAAAAAGTTTTTGGCAACTGCTGTCTCGAACCTTCTACTTGTGAACTTACACCCGTTTATTTCTAGTCCTATAATATTGAGATATTTCGAAAAAGCTATCGCTATCTACGTTATCGAACCCATTCATAATTTTGAAAACCTGGATTAGATCACCCCTTAGCCTCCTAGTCTCGAGTGTTGTCAATTTTAACTCCTTAAGCCTATCCTCGTACGACTTTGACCTAAGCGACGGAATCATCTTAGTTGCTCGTCTTTGAACTCTTTCGATTTTGTCTATATCTTTGCGCATATGCGGATTCCAAAATTGGACTGCGTACTCCAAATGGGGTCTAACTAATGATTTATGAAGAGGAACTATAATATCGCGCGATTTGTACTCAAAATTTCGAGCTATAAAACCTAACACTTTGTTCGCCTTATTGACCACTGCTGTACTTTGTTTCGCTACTTTTAAATCACCAGTGACTATAACTCCTAAATCTTTTTCCTGCTCTACGCTTGTTAAATCTTTCCCTGACATACTATACGCAAAATTACCGTTACGCGAACCTATATGCAAAATTTTGCAATTATCAACGTTAAATCTCATTTGCCAAGTGACTGACCAATCAAAGATTTTATTCAGATCTTCCTGGATTTTAACTCTGTCTTCGTCATTAATCACCCTACCACCCAGCTTCGTGTCATCCGCAAACTTTGAAACTGTACTGACTAGGCTGACATCTAATCGTTAATATACAGGGTGGGCCAAAAGTCTGGATTTATAGGAAATATTTATTTTAATACATAAATTACAACAAATGGTAAATACTTAAAATGAATATCAACTTTAACTCGTAAATGCGTATCCGTGATACTGTACAGTAGTTCGTACTCCAGTATAAATACTCAAATACTTTTTTTATTTCAGCCCAGAAATGGCTTCGAATCTAACAACAGAAGACCAGGTAGAACTTGTGCTCATGTACGCAAGACAGGGCGCTACACACAGAGAATTGCTACCGAATTCAATAGAAATCATCCTGATAAGCATCCAGTAACACATGCGACTGTTGGCAAGTTGTTTAAACGTTTCAAAGAAACAGGAAGTGTACATGATCGACGGCGTTCTGGTCGTCCAAAAACTGCAACTGATGAAAATACCTCTGCAATGGTATGTGAAACTTTAACGAATAGTCCAGTAAGTCAACAAGAAGATTATCAAATGAAACACGCATCTCGAAAACGTCAATTCGAAGAATTATTAAAAGTCATAAATTCCATCCCTAAGTGTCTCGATGTCAGAGGCCGCCAATTTGAGCATTTGTTATAATTTGTTGTTTATACTGGAGTACGAACCACTGTACATATCACGGATACGCATTTACGAGTTAAAGTTGATATTCATTTTAAGTATTTACCATTTATTTTAATTTATGTATTAAAATAAATATTTTCTATGGATCCAGACTTTGGCCCACCCTGTATATAAGAAAAAGCAAGGGGCCCAATACAGAACCCTGAGGAACGCCACTCGCTACATTAGCCCAACACGACTCCGCTCCGTCAACGACCCCCTCTGTTTTACTACCTCGCAACCATTCTTCTAGCCAATTTATTACTACAGCCCTGATTCCATGAGCCTTAGTTTTTTCAATGAGTCTTTGTGCGGCACGGTGTCAAACGCTTTTTAAAATCTAAATACACTACATCAACCGCCCGATGTCTATCGTAAACGTCAACCACGCTTTGGAAAAATTCTAAAAGATTAGTAGCAAGATTTGTTTCTCCTAAAACCGTGCTGCGTATTTCTAACTAGTTTATGCACTTCTAAGTGTTCGACTATACGATCCCTAATTATTGATTCCAGTAGCTTACCTACACAGACGTTAACTGATTGGCCTATAATTACCGCCGCACCTTCATCGCCTTTGTTAAAGATAGGTGTTACGTTTGCTAATTTGAAATTATCTGGTACGCACCCCTCAGAAATAGACGCATTAAAAATCTTCGTTAGCGGCACAACAATGCTATCTTTTAATTGTTTTAGTTGTATGGGATATATGGAATCCGACCCCGGTGATTTACGCATTTTCATTTTATCAATATAGCGCATTACTTCCCCTTCACTAACCATAATACTATCCAAAATATTACCATTATCAAAAGGTATTATGTCTATGACCGTAGGGATATTCGTTACATCTTCTATAGTAAAAACTGACGTAAAAAATTCGTTTAGCAAGGTAGCCATTTCCTTGTTTTCAGAAACTAGATCTCCGTTTACATTTTTCAAAGGCCCCAAGACACTTTTTACTGGATTTCTATTATTGACCTATTGAAAGAATCGCTTGGGGTTTTCTTTACCGTCACGAGCTATGGAGATTTCAAATTCGCGCTTGGACTTTTTTATTACACTTTTCGCTTCACGCCTCAGACATATCTAGTTGTATCGTAACAACAGATTATCTTTATCGCACTTATATAGCCTATAAGCCCTATCTCTACTCTTTATAATGTCTCCTACTCTAGAAGTAAACCACAAGGGCTTGTTGTTTAATTTCGCACGCTTAATTTTGCACGGTACACATTCCTCATTTATAGTCCTAAATACCGTTTCGAACGATTCCCACATTAGTTTTGCGTTGGAGTTCGCCATTACGTTTTCCTAATTAACGTGTGACAATTTATTTCGAAATTTACTAAAGTCTGCGTGCTGGAAGTTAGGAATTTTAGTCGAGTTAGTTGGTTTCGAGTGACTTACTGAGAGGACAAACTCTACCATATTGTGATCGCTATTGCTTAACGGTTCTATTACTTGAAGATCAGTAATTAGCCTATCATCCGTAGTTATTACTAAATCTAAAATACTGTCCAACCTCGTAGGTTCCCCAACCTTTTGAATAAGAAAGCTATCCTCGAGAAAATTAACTAAACGATTACCTTCCATTCCGCGTCTCCCTGCATTGTATCGTAATTCACTTGGCGCAATTAAAGTCACCCATAACTAAAGCCTGCTCACTACCGATTATTCTCTTTAGTTCACGATATAACGCTTCGTCCGTATCAGCTGTTTGATTAGGGGGCCTATATATAACCGCAACAAAAAGTTTGAAATCGTTCAATTTAAGTTCTGCTATAGTCGAATCTATCGGTCCTGGAATTGTGTGCTTTACTTCTATAACGTTCGCAATATTATCTTTGATATACAACATTACACCCCCTCCTCGCCTACCTATTCTGTTTTTAACAAAAAGTCTATAACCTTTAATTTGATACTCCCCTACAAATTCACGTGTTTCAGTGCTGAGCCACGATTCACTTATCGCAATTACATCAGAGTCTTTACAAGCAATTACAGAAAAAAATTCGTTTATTTTATTTCGTAGGCTACGAGCATTTAGGGATAGCACCTTCAAATTGTTTGTAACTGCGACACCTTCGCGACCGCAGGGGAAATTTGTAGAATTTACGCTGGGACCGTTCGAGTTACGGCAGCCTGAAAGAAGAGACAGTATTATGAAATAGTCTTCCTAAACGCGCAGCTCCAACGTCATTAAGATGAAGTCCATCTCCGAGGAACAAGTCCCTCCTGCCGTAGAAACTGTTCCAAAAATTCGCAAAATGCACTCCTTCCTGTTGGCAAAGAACATTAGGTTATTGTTAATATAGGTCGCCTTGTTGTGGAAATCGTTACGTTGGATAATTCGAGGAAGTGTACCTGTTAAAACAATCTTATTAGTTTTCTCCTTTAGTCTCTCTAGTAAGTCCCTGTACCTAGCCAGCAGTTCTTCCGATCTAGAATTTAAAACGTTATTAGTACCGACATGAATAACATACGTTGTGTCCTCGGCGGTACCTTCAGTGTAAAATGGTCAACAATATTAGTTATATCCTCCACCCTTGCACCAGGGTAGCAGTAACGCGCCTACGACGAGGGTTTCTCCCACAGAATTCCTCGAGCTGCCCTCGAACAATGGAATCGCCAACGAGTCGTATTTCGGGTTCATCAGCATCTTCGAAACCTAAAACAGAAAACTTATTGCTTGTTATTACTGGTAGACAAGTCTTAGGTTTTTTAAATGGGGCTCCATTACGCACTCGAACGAAGGGTTGGGAACTAGGGGAAGAGAGAGGGCTATTAATACTATTTATATTATTAGTAGAAACTGAGGCAGGAGGGGTCGTAACTGGAGTCTCAAGTGATTCCAATTTTGCCGTCAGAAGCATCACGCTTTCTTGAAGCCTCACCCTGGCCTCCCTCTCACGTTCTAATTCGTTCCTCAGGACTTCCATGCTTGAGCACCACCTGCAAACTAACTGTTCATTATTATTAGCCATTGTAAACGCGTAAGCGGCAAATTTCCCTTCACAGCGACTGCAAGTACTTGACGGGGGTGCCATGATTTTAATTAGTTAAAAACAAAAAGAAAAAACACAAAACGAGCGTTTGGAAATTATTAAATTACAACGTAGGTCTACCGCGTGCTTATTGTGCCGTCACCTGCGAAAACCCGCAAAATTGTTCTTGAAACACAGAAACAGGGTCTTGTAACACAATTTTATGCTAAATGAATATACAGTATAATTAAGCTACCGACGAAAGATATGTTAAAGAAAAAGTATTAAATGAAACTTATCTGTCCGCTGTTTACCGACTTAATCCCTTTTTTCCCACGGTAGGTAACCCTTCTTCTGGAGGTCAGGTAGTGTGAGAAGGAAAATGAACCTTAAGAAACCTCGTTTCTGATAGATTTGAAAAACAACAAAGGCAAACCAAGGGAATTTCAACCTTATGAAACCTCGTGTAGTAATAGATTCGGAAACAAACAAGGCAATAGCCTTGGTTTACTCAAGTAATACAGTAATGAATAAATTCAATAAATGAATATATTCGTTAATGAATGATTAGTAACACGAAGTAATTTAGTTAAGAATGCACCAAACACTTTTCTTTTTTTTTTAAAGACACTTGAACGAAAACCACTTATTCACTTGGTAACAGTAACACTCGATAAAACACGTCTGATTCACTTGGTAACAGTAACACTCGATAAAACGTCTCAATATATATATATATATATTATATATATATATATATATATATATATATAAATTTTCCTGTAGTTATTTAAGAATGTGTGTGTGTTATATATATATATATAAAGTGCGGTATAATATATTGCTTGTATTTTCAGCCAATTGTTTTTCATTCAAAGTCCCGCCTAGCGGCGAATGCATCCGGCACGCCGTAAACGATCATCCTTCCGCACAATTGTTTCGCAGATAAAATGGTTACCCTGGATGACCTAGTGGTTAAGACGCTCGGGTGCTGGTGGGCTGGATTCCCAGTTAAACTGTAGGTCTAGGGTGGGGAGAAAAGTTTGACCTTCGTCAGAATGAACAGTTCGGGTATTTTTGTCTTCCTTGGAATGAAAAGAAATGCTGTTTTTGAAGACATTTTGTATAAGAGGTGAATGACAAAAGTAAAGAGACGCCTCTCTCTCTCTCTCTCTCTCTGGAAACTCATCTATAAATAAATAATTAGTATATATAGCTGCGTGTGTGTAATAATAAGGGATCTATGTGCGTTTGTGTGCGCTTCTTGGGGGGTTCAGGCGATGTATACACTGTGCCAACTGGCTGATAATGTCTGGAGGCACTGGCTTCTATGTCAACTGGCGGATTTCGAGTTCTAAGTCAAGTGTCGCTTCCATGATCAGTCATTTAGCTTCTGCCTCTCGTGGAAGCTGGATGCTCTCTTCCTCTCTCTCCCCATCCTCTCTCTCTTTGGTTAGGTATACCCCTTTGGGGGGGTGAAGCCGTCCCCCTTTATCACCTAAAGAGGTCAGATGGACTCCCCCAGCAAGCTGGGGGAGTTCCCCCATTTTTATGGCCACCCTGGGGTTGGCACTTGGCGGTATTGCAACAAGAGGGGTTGGCACTGGCACTCACTAGAACAGTGCAACATTGCATTGCACTCTAACCTTTTGCGGTGATACTACTGAGGTCTATCATTAGAAATCGTATAATGAACCATTTATAGAATGTTAAACCTATAAAAAATGCTCAACATGATTTCTATGGTAACGCAGAGGTGCCAAGTCTACGCCCAGACGGTAGAACAAACGCTTTTTCACCGTTTTTGAGAATTTCTACCGTTCTACCCTTCAGATGCGAAATCTGATTTGGCGGTAGATTTCGCATCTAAAGCGGTAGAACGGTAGAAATTCTCAAAAACGGGGAAAAATCGTTAGTTCTGCCGCCAGGACGATAGACTTGGCACCTCTGGTAACGATTCTTCAAAAATCCGGATCACGGGCCACGGATCAAGTGCTCAAAATGGTTTCCCTGCATCAGAGTACTTGTTTCAACGCGTCATTGAAAATTTTGCCGCATACGTTCGAAATACCTACATGGTTGCGTATTGTTTCTGAACAATCTTGAACACGTTGCCACAATTCATCAATGTTATTAACTTCTCTTGCATAAACAAGAATACGCAACCATGTACGTGTTTTCGAACGTACGCGGCATAATTTTTAACGACGCGTTGAAGCATGTACATTGATGCAGGGAAACCATTTTGAGCACTTCCTGTAAATAAACTTCGATAAACTTTAATGACTCATTTTAATTGGATCGTCCTCGTCAAAACAGCAATTTATCTCGGAAACGAAGCGATTACGGATTTATGTTCATAAGAAATTTTTTGTTCACTTTGACGTCGTGAATAAGTATACTAATTTATGAATCATAATTTGATAACACCCTGTGTGTGTGTGTGTATATATTAGTGGTGGACCGGATATTCGCATCCGCATCATTTTTAACATCCGCATCCGCACTTCTGACTGCGGATGTTATGCGGATATTACCTCTAATAAATTATGCAATTTACAATTAAATTAGTTTATAAAGTAGCTTATAAGGCCGAGTCATGCACATTTCATGTAAAGTATTAATGACACTGTACAACAAATTTTCGGTTCAGAAAAAAAACGGGGATAACGTTCAGTCATTCTTAATATTTCGAGTGTGCTGATTCCAAATCTGAAAATAGTTTTTTTCTATCACGTCACGTTTTTTGTAATAACTGCTTAAAATCTTCATACCAAAAAATAAGAATATATTGATAAACAGATAGGCTTTATCATATAGAATTATTGCTATACTTCAACATATATGCACAAAATTAACATAAAACTCTCATATTATACTGTTTTCAACTCATTATTTGTATTTATGCTGGCGTTTGTGTGATGCTTCTGGTTGGTCACGCTTTAAATTCCAGCAGAAATCGGCCAGCATAGCAGGACTCCACTTCCCTTTGTATCGGCTCTCCATTGTGGCTATATCCTGGTGGAATCTCTCCCCTTGTTCGTCGCTAACAGCAGGTGCGTTTTCCAGAAAGAATGAGAGATGTGAATGCAAAAAATGAATTTTCAATGACATCTTACATCCGAGACGTTGGTATGAGTTGATAAGTTGATCCACAAGTGCAGCATAGTTGTCGTATTTAGTCTTTCCTAGTAGACCGCTGCACACGTTTTTGAATGCACGCCAGGCTGCCAACTCAACCTCATCCATCACCGCTTCAAAGTGTTCGTCTAGCATGAGTTGGTGAATTTGAGGGCCGACGAATATGCCTTCTTTAATCTTGGCATCACTTTTTTGGGGGAATTTTTCCTTCCTTTCAACGCCTTTGCAAATTGTTTCATCAGCCCTAGTTTTATGTGAAGTGGCGGCAAGATAACCTTTTCCTTTCGTACTAGTGGTTCGTGAATAACATTGTGAGATCCAGGTGAGGAATTGTCTCGCGGCGGCCATACTGAGCGTGTGTAGTGTTCAGACCTTGCTCGGCTATCCCACTTGCAGAGAAAACACGTATTTCGTATGGCCAGTTTTCAATCCATTGAGAATAGCACAACCTTCAAATCTGCGCAGATAAGCCATTCATGTTCATTGTATTTTATACAGTCCAGAATGAAAGCAACATTGTCATACGTTTCTCTCAAGACGACTGAATGAGCGATCGGAACAGAAGGCATTGTGTTCCCATTGTGTAGCAGTACACCCTTAACACTGTACAGAGATGCATCAATGAACAATCTCCACTGATTCGGCTCATAGTACAAACCCAAAGCATCGAACAGACCATGTATATCAATGCAAACAAAGATTGTTCTTCATTGTGAAATATTCCTGCAAATCCAAGGAGCGCTTTCGGAATGTTGTAATTCTACGTCTTCCGCCAGCAGATTCCATTCTTGTAGACGTGAGGCCAGCAGTTCACTTTGTTGCTTGGTAAGTATTAAATCATGGACCAAATCATTGAGTTCAGGCTGCGTGATGAGATGTTGTTCTTTCTTGGACTCGACTTGAGCTTCATAGCATTCGCCGTCTGATTCCGATTTGTCAGAGTCTGTTATCGGTCGAATTTCAGCTGGAGGACGAGGGATGGGTATATCTGTAGAATGTTCCACAGGACGCATAGCAGAACGAAGATTTGGGTAGACTATAGCCTTTTTCCCTTTTCTGTTGCAACCTGTAATGTGAGACAGTAGACATTGTTGACAACTTAAGATAGCATAAATGTGTAATACATTATGCAGAGCAGGATATGTTAAAATGTGCTAAAAACACCACATTTGACGTATATTCAGAAAAATAAAAGATTCAAACCTGTGATGTTCGTTAAGCAGAAATAGCAATCATTTGAATGGTCCAGCGGCTCTCTCCATACCATTGGGACACCGAATCCCAGAGCAGGACCGGTGCCTTTGAACCATGCAGATAACGAGCTTGTACATCTCACAGAGCAGATATGAGGCGCCCAGTGCTTGTCCTGATCACTAACTTTGCATAGGAAGTATAATTCATAAAGCTTTTTCACATGTGAAGTCAACTTCCTTTTACACTGTTTTGACGTTAATGTCCCACAAATATAACAAAAACTGTCTGGCGAATTTTTGCACTCTCTAGGCATTGTAGCTACAATTGTAGCATAAAAATTATTATTTTTATCATAATGAAAATATTCATATTAATTTTAATTCTTATGCATTGCCTGCCATAATAGTAATATCACGAAATTTTAAAAATTATGTCATATATTCATAATTCTATATTATATTGATAGATTAACTAAATATCCGCATCCGCATGCGCGGATATTGAAATTAAAGATCCGCATCCGCATTTCTCATCCGCAGATGTTGAGAAACTGACATCCGGTCCACCACTAAATTATATATATATATATATATATATATATATATATATATATAAATAATTAGAGGTATTCGTCACAAAGGACCTAAAGATTGAAAAGCACTGCGGAGAGTCATGCACTAGGATAAAACAAATGAAGTATTAGTATTCGTTTCACGTAAATTCGACTTCAATTTCAAATATATGATTGTACCATTATTCAAATTATTTGTAATCGCGATTTGGTTTGGCCTCCTTATATGCGTAAAAATATAGAAAACGTAGGTTAATAATAATCAGCCAGGAGTGCCATAAATTGGCACAGGACTCAGGCCAACGAATGTGACTCATTGCTTTAACTCCCGGATTATTATTACCAACATCATCGTGATCTGAACCCCCAACCTCAATATCTTCACTTCGCTTACAGGAAAACAGTATTACCCACTGAACTACAGATGGGATCTAGGGTTTAAAACTAACCTACACAACTATATTCAGAACTTCAATTTACCCAAGAAACTCACTAAATTTGCGTCGAATTGAAAAATCATGAAAAAAGGGTAACTATTTTATTTTAAATAAAAATTCAAACATTTTAAACCCAAGACCCTGTCCCAAAGCTGGGAGCTATCTGCTTAGCAGGAAGCCGGTGAGGGAAGCTATATTTTGGGGGCTCTTTGCTAGTGATCCGCTGCCCAGGTTTGGCTTCCATTATGAAAAAGAAAAAAATTCAGTATTTGCCATTTACTATTTACCATTACTTATTCGAACTATAGTGGATTTAATAAGAAATAAGGTGTGGAAAGTACGTGAACACAATGAAATTTCATCATCAGTAGAGTATTCCATTTCTAGGGCTCTACCGACAGAGGCATCATTCACTAACAATGTTATACTCTTCAAGTTAAAATTCTCAAACTTGAATCAGGATTTTTTACATTTGGCTGAAACAGTGTCATGACTGATCATTGCTACAAGTATTCTCTCGGGTAAATTTCCCAACACCGTGTTGTTAAGCTGTTTCGGTGATAAACCAGCCGTGAGAGTAAACATTTTCAGTTGAGTGCGTTTTTAAGGTATTTAACTGTCGACCTTAGCAAAAATCTTTCAATCTTCATTTGTTTAGATGCGCTAATTTTACACATTTGACACTGAGATACGTCTTATTAATGTCGGGTACCACGGTCTTAGAGGCTTCGTTTGTGTCCTCAGACAAGTTTAAGCATATCTCGGGGTCGTCTATGTGAATTTAATCTTCATGTCAACCCCATTGAAACAGAAGTCTCTCGAAATGTGTAATCGCTTTTTTCGATTTTATAAATTTGTATTTTACAGCTTTTTCTGCTTCAGGTGTATAATACCATGAGGCTCGCTAATGGGTTCCTTTGGCGTCTTTTGAATAATTTAGAACATTTTCTAAGTATGTGCGATAATGAATTGGAACCTATGGAGACACTCACCCCAGTCAGAGTGTGCTATTCGGACTTTTGTACACATTCAGTTGGCATTCACGTCAAGTTCACACAAACGTACTTCGTATTACTCACGCTCCAAATCGATGTAGCTCTGCTGTAATATTGGACAGAGTATTGTCGGGGTACGTGTCCAGCGAGGTTAAGGAGGGCAGTGTGACGTAGAACTGGTCAGAAGGAATGATGTATACTATTAGAGTCCCATTATTTTACTAGCTTTTACATAGGAATTAAAGCTTTCTGGATAACTAAGCCATTTTACCAAATACATTTTCCATTTCCCCGTACCTTTACGCCCTAATATTTTCTCTAAATTTTAAACGTCTTTTTCCTTAAATTGAACGTAACCTTCTGCAGTTCTTCATCACAAAAATAAAAGCCTAAATTTTTCAGCAATTAGGTCTTCAGTATAGTACCCTTCTTTAGGTTTGATGGAGCTAACTTTAAAAATTTTGTGTTTATCCTTGTTCAAAGCATTTCTTAAACTTTACCTCTAGTCGAGAAACATATATAATCAAAGGTTTTGAAACATTCTACCGAGGATGACGCTCTGGCCCTATATTTTTGTTATGTATACACACCACTTTTAAAAACTCCACTAGATGCCAATCATACGATGATAAGAGCGATTTTAGGATGATTCCAACTGACTCAGAATGTCTAGGTGTGTATAAGTATTTTTGCGCGTAAAGTAACAATGCATCCGCTCCTTGATGGTTCGCTGCACCCTTTCGGCTAAAGACGCTTCATGCACTGAGTTGCTGCTATAACAACTGATGTTAAATTCCGCCAACATGTTTTGAAAAGAGCGATCTATAAATTCTTTCCCTAAATCTGTACAGAAATAGGCTGGGATTCTATTTTCCTTTATCATCAAAGACTTTGTAATTTTAGCAACTTCGTCTTTATTTTTATTTTTAAGAGGCACAGGTCACAAGTATCTGGAGACGTCAATTATAAATAGAATGTACCTGTAACCACCATTATACGTCAAGTACCTTTGCATATCAGTCAAATCTGTCTGCCATACAGTGTCTGGCGATGGTGCATTTGTTTGAGCAGTTTTAAACCATCGCACAGGCTTAGGAAGCGACATCAATTACCTAGTTCCTGTGACACTATTCCCTTTGGTTTCCGTGGGTAGTAGTTATTAGTTGTACTGTATATATTTTAACCTAATTTATTGGTATCCTTTTTAAAATTTTAAAATTTTAAAAGGTTTATGAAGTGTATAAGAATACTGTTCATGCAAAAAAAATAAAAAATTCTTTATCCCTTCAACATTGATACCTCTGTAGAACCTCTCAACCCCTCTGTATAATAATTATGAGATTACGATAAAGCATGTTTGTTAGATTGTAAATTGTTTAAAATGGGTAAAGTTGGTAGTCCTGGACAGAGGAACACAAACAGCCGGCTACCCATAAGGGAGTCAGTCTTGAGGCAGGCGCGATACGCGTAAGATTTGGAGCCATGTGATCTTAAAAACTAATTGTTTTGTGTCCCTCTCCGACCTAAATTATTATAATAGAAATTTCATACTCGCATCCCCTAACTTAACTAAACCATTTTCGGAATTAATAAAAGTGTTAACAAGCGTTAACAAGCGTTATATAATATTTTGAATGAGGCTTACCCACGTGCATAGTATTTTGATTAAAATTCTTCAAAACCGGTATAATAACCAATAGCGTTAATGAATATTTTATTTCGATTATTAAAATATCTAAATGCAAAGTTGATCTCGTTTGCAGGCAAATTTCGATTTTCATTCCTTAAAATTTCATTGTAAATATAAATTCAAGATGGCGCATCGCCTTCGCATCCTGATAGCGTCCCTGACAAACTTCGCGCCTAAAAATTTAATTTGTTTTTTTCTTTCTTTTCGTGAGAGTTCGTTGGATTCTGAAATGTTCGTTTGTTCATTCTGAAATGTTCGGTTGTTCCATCGGTTCCGTTGCTTTTCGTAGTCTAGTGACTCAAAAACTTATTTTAGTCGTTAGAGTCGGTAGAAAAACTTGTCCGACTAAATAGTGCGAGTCATTATTACGTTAAATTTCGTTCATTTGGGTTGGAGAGGGCATAGTTTTGAAAATTATCGTGCTGCCTGAAGACTCAATTTTTCTTTTTTTTTCATCTCTTCCACTGTATGCCTGTTCCAGCTTACCTTTTTACTTTTTGTTTAAAATTTTTGGAATTAGTAGTAATTGTGATATAAAAATAGCGATTAATATAGAAAAAATTTGTACGTAAGTAAATTGTTAGTTTAAATACACTGTGATACACATTTTATATGGTCCTTTCAAAATGTTTTAGCGAAAATTTGTACCGATTCAAAAACATTTCATGAACATGAGAAATTTTCTGGGTTTCATTAGCAGATTTTTGATTATATTTCGATTGCCTGTATATAATAATAGGATTATTTTGTTTATATAGATTTACGGGCTTTTTGCTTCGCTCGCTTCGCGCTATATAGGTTAAGTTACAGTTAATTGACAGTCGAAAGGTAATCTTAAACATATTAAATTTGTCAGATTATAAGTCGCCGTATAGGATTGTGTAAAATTTCAAAATAAGCAGAATTCGTTTAACTGAAATAGAGAAATGGTGTTGTGAAATTTCTATAAGTTTTTTTTGGATTTTATATACTCATTAATTATATACTCATTAATTATATACTTACTTATTAACTTATACGTATTATTAGTTATATATATAATTACATATATTTATATACTCATAAACTTTGGTAGGTAAGCTGATTATCTTTTTTTCTCCTCTCTGTTCCTTTCGTTCATTTCACGACAATTCCGACATATTTGGTAAAATGGCTATTGTATTGTAAAGAGGGATTTCTTGTAGGCCTATCGTAAAATATTGTTCGGAGATTAACCGTTATTACGGTATGTCTATTGAGTAGTAAATTCTTAGTTATTTAACAAAATTTTAATTGGTTTAACATAAATAAGCATAGGATTTTTCTTTAATAAGCACAAATGTTATGCATAAAATTCTAAATTGTTCTTTCCGCGCATAACATTGAATTTATTAATATAGGCTAAAAGTGCGCAGTAAATTTTATTTTTATTTTGGGAACCTATGTGAGTTACGGTATACATATTTCTAAATCTGATATTATAATTTTTTTTGAATTACAGAAATTTGTGTAGAAATTCTTTTCATATATTTTCTTTACGTTTTATAAATTCATTCAATAATCAATTTTATTTGTATAGGTAGGCCGATTTTTATTTTTTCTTTCTTCCAGTTCAATGACAATGGTAAAATTTAGATTGTATTCTAAAAAGGATGTTTTAATTTGATATTTTAATTTGGGTATTAGAAATGAAAAATGTCTTTTTTTTTAGTTCGAGCGTTTGCATGGAAAATATTACGAAATTATGTTAGGATATAATGCAAGTTCATTCGGTTAGGGATATTTGTATAGAGGTTCGCTTACAAACAAAGCGACCGCTCTTAATTATGCAATGTGTTGTTTTTGTTTACAGTGGATTGCGTGTATTTTTTAGTGCATATGATCTATTCTTATTTAGTATAACTATGCAAATTTGTAGTTTCACTTGGAAACGATAAATTACTGAGATTTTTGTGATTTGCAAACCATACTGGGGTTTCTGTTGAAGGAGAGAGTTGTATCTCAGATGTAATTTGCTAATTGCGAGTTCAATTCGTATGAAATTTGACGTTTCAAGTTGGAATTACTGTATTAATAATTTTTGGTAGTAATATTTAAATTTTTTTTACTTTTTAATAACTGTTTAGAAAATTATTATTGTTTAAACCTTCAGTCGGAGTTAACTAATGCATTTGAAACATTGACTCAAGTGTACACTCGGAAATGGAGCCTTCTAGATAGCCAGTAACGTTTTTGTGGCGTCTTTGTGTGCTCCTCCTCAAAGCAAGAGGGTTCATGATTGTCAGAGAATGGATGACATGAAGTTTCTGGGGTTCATTTTTGTCTTTTGTATTTAGAGGTATTGAGGTGATTTCTGACGATAGTTTGAACAATAATATTTCTTAAATTATACTAACAGTTACTATGTATGGGCGCTTTTATATTTATATTGTACAATGTTGTTTAGCGTTTTATGACCTTGTTTATCTTCTCCGCTGAAACTGCCATAAGTGACCTTATTGGTAACTAGATTTGATTAAGTTTTTGCGAAATTTTTTATATTTTTTCCGTGAATTTGGCCAGAGCAAATGTGTAGTTAGTATTTCGAAGTGAACTGTCGAGAAAATTCGATAAATTAAAAATGAAATGATAAGCAGTACAGAAACGTTTCGAATAAACTTTTTTTTTTCAAAATTGCAAAGGCTCGGTTTGGGAGTCAACCAAGTTGAATCCGAGTTCCATCAAGTGAGTTTAGTCGACCGGATAGGTGATCGATCACCAATGAGAGAGAGAGAAGAGAAACCAAATGGCGCATGGACTTGGCGCAGGATGGTTTCGGAAGAGAAGAGAAGAGACAGAAGAGAGGAACCGAATGCGCATGGACTTGGCGCAGGACAGTTTCGGAAGAGAAGAGAAATTTACGTGTGCAGGGTTTGGCACACGAAAGTTTCGATCGAAGATGGTCTACTGGTATTTTTCGGGCAGTAGCTGGTCACGCTGCTCTAATGCTTCGCTAAATATGTGTCGCAGCATGCGGTAGACAAGCCACGCGAGCTTGAACGGGTGCCTACGACTGTACTGTCCATACAGACATACAGTAGGTTCGTTGGGAAACGGCCTACGGCGGAGTCATCGTTTGATTGTTGCCAGTAGAAGAGTCTTTCAGCTGGACGTAGGAAGAGCAGCGTTCACCGACAAAAGTGGAGATGAGACAAGGCGAGTTTCTTCATCGACTTCTAGAATTGCAAATTCCGTCCAATTCCAGCGCGTGGTCCCGCTTTCAGATATCTCCCCCCATGATCCTTTTAGAATTGGACGTCTCTTGTTTTTTTTTTCGCCATTGGAGAGAGAGCGGAACCATTATAGCGTGCTGCCCTGTTGCATGTTGATTGATGCAATCCCTTGCATTCTAGCGAAGTGAGCAGGAGAGCTGCGATTGAAAATTGAAATCCGTTGTCAGCGTGCGGAGTGTCATCTAAACAACGTCCAGCAAATTGATGTACTGAGTATTATGTAATAAAATTAAAAGTGAAAGGTCCGATTATTGCCCATATTTGTTGTGTTTTTCGTGAAATAGTATGTGCGCTCTTGGTCAGTATTTTATGTAAACTTTTTCTTATTTTTTTTCTATGTTGCCCTGATAGTAACTGTATAACTATACAAATAATTGTTTCAAATGTAAAGCGATCGTTGATGAGAAATCGCGGAATAGATTGTGAACTTGGGATTTTGTGTAGCCACTGTAAGAAAATTTTCTGTTATTTTTTTTTGGCATGTATTGATTAGTTACAGGTTGTAATTTAATTATTAGAGTGAAATGTTATTTTATGCAAATGTGAAAATTATAAAGTTTTCGGTTTTTATAATATGATACAATATATGTGTGGAAATTGTCATTCTAATTATTTCTTGTCTATCTCAAATCTGAATTGTTAAAGAAAAAAAAAAAAAAAAAATTGAAAAATATATAAATTTGTTGAATAAATTTATTAACATTGTTCAACGATATTAATAAGTTTTACTAATGGAAAAACTTATTTTCAAGGGGGTGATGCGAGTGTAGTAATGCTTAGTTAAGAATATAAATTTCTGTTTTGTTTAATTAAGATAATGTTTAATGTAAATCATTTACTAATAATTATGAGATTACGATAAAGCATGTTTGTTAGATTGTAAATTGTTTAAAATGGGTAAAGTTGGTAGTCCTGGACAGAGGAACACAAACAGCCGGCTACCCATAAGGGAGTCAGTCTTGAGGCAGGCGCGATACGCGTAAGATTTGGAGCCATGTGATCTTAAAAACTAATTGTTTTGTGTCCCTCTCCGACCTAAATTATTATAATAGAAATTTCATACTCGCATCCCCTAACTTAACTAAACCATTTTCGGAATTAATAAAACGTTCATAAGTGTTAAGAAAGAGTATTAATATACCCCCCTTCCCCCTTTGTTTTATAACGGTTTTCAGTCTCGGCGTCGCTACCATGATATTTATACGATACGGCAAAAAGAGTGTAGAGAAACAAAGTGATAAATGAAAGAAAGAGCCAATAGAGAATAGATAGTAAAGTAGAAAGAAGCGTAAACAATGAAGAGAAAGTAAATAAAGGGTAGTCACTACAGTCAATTACTTTCAATTACATGAATATTAAAGTTAATGGGTCATACTTATAGTTTAAACTATTTGCTCATCGTGTCTCAGGGAGCTTCCTTTTGAAATAAAATGTTATTCTTTTTATTTGAAATAAAATGTTCCATTTATTTCAAGTGTTCTTAACTAAAGTGCCAATTTTTTGCAAAAAAAAACTACGGTAATAAAGAAATAACAATGATACACATAAGAAGACGAGAAATAACACTAATAAAAAAGCAACAGCAGTTTCATAAAACTAAAAAGTACACGTAATGGGATGGCTAATGCATGAGTTAAGTGGAGCTATAGACACACTTTCATACCAAGAGGCTCACAGTCTAGAAGACATAAAGCAGCACTGATGAATAGCTCGGACAATTGGATTGTCTGAGTTTTTAATTCTTCGTATTAGACTGTACTGGGCACATCTTGTTACCTCAGGGAGGCTCGGAACGTTGCGGTTAGCGAACATTTGATTTGAGAGGTTGAACGTCTTGGAGGTAACTTATGTAACAGTCTAAGAGTCTGTTCTAAAACAAACTGAGGGTTCTGAAGGAGCCTTTTTTAGAATTAACCCAGAGTTGCTGCCTATAAATATTTGTGCAGAAAGTACGAAAAAGAGTGTATTTAGCTTCGATTATACAGAATTTGAAGTTCCTTATAATCATGTTTGCTTTATCGCAGTAACGTCGATATTGTTTCCTTATTATCTGGGTCGTCACTCAAGGATCTAGTAATATCATAGTTTGACCCAGATATTTAAATTCTTGTACCTGCTCTATTGGCTCGTCTCTCAATTTGAAAATAATATTAGCTGTTTGGTTTGAGCTTCAGGGGAAGAATTTCATCACCTTAGTTTTAGTAACATTAAAATTAATGTCATGGTTCCGAGAATATGATTCAGAAATTTTTATAAGACGATCCAGACCTTTCACCCAAGCCTTTACAGTATTAACACCATATTATCGGCATAGACAAAGTTATTTATCCCATGTCATCTATGCAGCATCCCACTCTTGTCTCATTAAGAGAAGCAAATAATCCATCAATATATATATATATATATATATATATATATTAAACAGCAGAGGAGAGAGTAATGAACTTTGTTTAACTCCTCACGAGGAACCAAAACATTCGGACAATACATTGCCCCATCTAACAGTAAAAGTTTGGTGTGTGTGTGTGTGCCAAAGTTTCAATAAATTTAAAACGTAGCTGGAACATTCCGTCTTCTAATTTTTTAAATAAAATATTGTGATTCACTTTATCATATGCTTTGCTTATATCCAAAAATGAACTATAAATAGTTGAATTACTAACAGTATATCTAAATACAACCTCTTTCAAAACAAATATAGAGGTCAGTTGAATGGGACCTTTTGGAACCAAACTGGTCAGGAGACGTCCATAAATAATCATAAATACAGGCTGACCCTCTCGACGAATTCATCCTGCCTTACGCCGATTCCTAATCCATCGCAAGTACCGACACGATGCGCAAGGCAAGAATGCTCGACGCTCTCGAGCAAAGTGAATACTTGTCATCTGTATAACTCGTTTCCAATGTCCCACCTAAAGCTACCCCGTTGACATACAGAGTTACATTTTTAAGACAAAAATTTCGAATTTAATTGTGAGGTTTTTGTATTTTCCATTCACAGAAGCGTGTTCCTGCATTACAATTATATCCTTTTAGGCAGAGCCCCGAGAGCAACATTTTCTATTTGATTGGATGTTAAACCTGAAGGTACTGTGAACATCTTAAGCTGAACTTTATTAACTGGATATTTCACTGTGGCATGTAGTAAATTTTTCTCAATGTTCATCTGCTTAGCAAAGTTTAATTTCATCTGACATACGCGGAGATATGTCTCCATAATATGAATCACCACAGGATTCGCGCCCTCTTCTTGTTCAGCACCCAGATTTAAACAAATCTCAGGGCTCGTACGGGTGAGCTTTAATTTCATATCAACACCATTCACCATTCACAAGCAACTTCTCCTGGAATGTGAAATCTGTGGGGAGGCGTCCATAGCATTCATATATCTTTTTAGAATTTTTAAACTTGTTCTTTATGTTACTTTCATCTTCAGCCTGATAATAACCTTCGGCAGTTAAAAAGGTATCCTTCGCTTCTTTTGAAAAGTTGAGGACATTTTCCAGATAGGATCGTATGTGGTAGTAGCCAGAAGCTGCCGAGATGTTGACCTGATTTAAAACGTCACACTGACTGAATATGGTATGTAGAAAGTTCGTCTCTGGGTATACGACTTAGTCGTTTTCGCAATCCGATCCATCTGAATGTGCTATTCGTAGTTTAGCTTACATACCCATACAACTTCGGTCAAAAAAGTAAGGGTCTGAGCTCGGGATCACGAATTCTACAGGAGCATTCTGCGGGCTAATAGTGTTTATCGGATTAACGGTAATCAAGTCGCTACGCTCTATAGATATTTGTGTCGGGGCATATCAAAGAGGGCCAGCCCTAATTTACAACATTGTGAACTACATGGATGGATGAAACGTGCCATGGCGCTCCAAAAATAATTATACCTCTCTCGTCAAGTAGCAATCACCCTATGAACCACGAGAGCGCAACGTACCTCGCTTATATCAGTTAAAAAAGTTATCAACCATAGGTTTCATGCGCTTAGAACATTTCTTTTTTTTTATGACCTTTTACGTTTAACGCCACGAGTTGGGAATCCCTTCTTCTTCTTCTTCCTCCGTACAGTGCGCTTCTTCTTCCCGATTTTATTTCCCCCACCACGCATTTTTCTCTTTGCATTCTTGACAATTTCGTCCCGTGTACGTTTTAAATGTTTTTTTAGGGCTTCTTTAGGCTTAGCCCTGGCCATTATGTCTTCTACGGTGTTAAGACCTGATTGTAACGCTTTCCTCCCGAGATATCTTGCACCTTTTCAGAAAGTGGACAGCCGTACGCAGTATAGTTGAAGAAATGGCCCCAATCCCGCTTCCGCGCTGATATCTCACCCAAGCGTCACAGAATGGACACCTTTTTCCCTCAATCGTTCTTATATATACTGAGATACTGGTTAGTAAGCTAGTTGCAATGCTCAAGCTCTTCCCTCTATGATTGGGAATGTGGCCGATGTGCAGCAGGCACCCCTGGGTATCCCCAACAAACTGATGTTCCACGATATTGTAAATATAGCTCATGTCCAGGGGAGGGTCTTCGTCGTTCAATTTCTCAAATTTTAGCTGATAGAGTAAACTGCACAAGTCATGTTATGACTCGTGAAAAGTATCTCTTTGGAAGGCTACCCCATATCTGCCCTCGGTTATAATTTTGAACAGTGCTCTGTCTTTAATATTTCTGTTAGCCTTCGATTTTAGAGTCAAAGTATGTACCGGGGTATCTTTGTTTACGATTTCGTATACTAAATCAGACGTAAGGTTTGAACTTTTCAAACTACCATTTAAGTCACTAACAATATCTTTGGCTGTATCATAATGACCCGGTCCTAGTGTTACTTCTGTAGTGTAGAACTGGGTATCCCCACTCCGGGCGGAACGCATGGTGTCGTCTCGAGTTACTCCCGCCTTTTCACACTCATCACGGTTTTAAGAACCATAAAAACGGGTTCTTTCTCGTCTATGGAAAAACTATGCGCGCTTCCAACATGGTATCGTATGTGATACCTTTATTTCGTGGCCGGACGTTTCGTTGACGGACGGGACGTTTCGTCGACGGACTCTTCGTCGAACGGACGTTTCGTCGACGGACGTTTCGTCGAACGGACGTTTCGTCGAACGGACGTTTCGTCGAACGGACGTTTCGTCGAACGGACGTTTCGTCGAACGGACGTTTCGTCGAAAGATTTTTTTAAAAGAACTTCATTTTCATGTAAAAATAAAATGAATTTGTTTAAAAGGAGGTTTATTTTCCTTTACGGGATTTTTTTTTGGAAAGAACTGTATTTTCATTTAAAAATAAAATATATTTATTTAAATTTCGGAAGAAAGAAATTTTAAAATTGTGCCCCTATAAACTTACAAATTATGTGCAATAGCTTTTAGGTATTGCTTTTAGGTATTTAGGTATATATATTTGGTAATTATATATATATTTAGTAATTATATATTATTTATATATTAATATATTAGGAGCAAGTGTAGTTTACGTTTCCCCGACACAAAAGGGGACACAAACTACACTAGGTCAAAGTTGGGGAACGTAAACTACACTAGGATCTTTAGGAGACATTTTTTAAATGAATCCATCAAATAAAACGTTAAAACTAACGAAAATATTACGACTTAACCTAATTAATCGTCAATATATATATACACAGTGTATATATATATATATATATATATATATATATATATATTGATGATTGGTTAGGTTAAGTCATAATATTTTCGTTAGTTTTAACGTTTTATTTGATTAGGTATACGCGGACAAAGTTGGGGACTACAGTAGGATAATGTAGGGGAATGTAAACTACATTAGGATAATGTAGGGGGAACGTAAACTTTACCCGGCTGTGGACGCTGGTTGGTTTATTAACCTCTAAGTGCGCAATTACCTGGTTGGTTGATTAACCTCTAATTGCGCCATTACATTATCTGAGATGGGGGTGGTAGAAATATGAAATAGCCATTTGACGATACGTCTGTCGACGAAACGTCCGTTCAACGAAACGTCAGTTCGACGAAACGTCCGGCGACGAAACATCCGGAGACGAAAAGTCCGAGCACCCTTTATTTCATAATTAAATTTAAATTATTAATTAATTGAATTAAATATCTACAAAATTGCCTCGGGATTGGCGACATAGCCTATTGGGAATGAAATAATTGTCATACATACGTACATAGAACCCATATGTAGGCTTCGGGCCTGCATAACAACAGAAACCAAATTATGATCTCGTGTTCAAACTTTTCCATTGCCAACTCATGAGAATTACATCGAGAAACGAGTCAACGACCTTTGCTAAATCAGCAATTTATAATAAAAATATGAAAATTATATTATATCGGCGCGCTTGGAGCTCTTTATGTTACAGCGAACGCTTTAAACAGGGAAGATGTGCTTTGTCTTCCATAAAGTTCTGAGTGAATTCCTTATAATATAAAACCTAATAACTATAAAAAGGATAGGCCTATACCTTCAGGTGTTTAATTAGTGACTGCCTATATTAGTTACAAAGTGTCAACTCGCAGTGTAGGCTCCATCGTAACGGCCCTACATCGAAGAAGACCGTCACGCCCTACATCGAAGCAAACTAAGGCCCAGCGAAAATAAGGTGGGACACTTTCTTTCGTTCACATATAGGCATTTAAATTCCGACGCTAGAGTTACCAAAAAAATTAAATATAAAGAGGTCCTTTAAAGACCTACATATACATAACTCTCTAACGAAAAAACATAGGGCTTTTGTCTGTAACTCTCCACTGAAGTCTGCTGAAAATTTCCAACGGAT
This sequence comes from Bathynomus jamesi, assembly GCA_023014485.1. Taxonomy (NCBI): domain Eukaryota; kingdom Metazoa; phylum Arthropoda; class Malacostraca; order Isopoda; family Cirolanidae; genus Bathynomus; species Bathynomus jamesi. The sequence goes on along the minus strand of JAJOZX010000735.1, from coordinate 753,405 downwards.
GAGAGTACAGGCAATCAACCCATAGCCTTATATAGTTTTTCACATGGTGGCCCGTATATGGGGAACGAACCCCTCTAAAATTTACAGACACACACAGTGGCTAGGCTTAGCTCATTAGGCCTAACCCCAATTTCAACCATAACCCCACTATAGTTTTTTCATATGGTGGCCTATGTAACTGGGGAACCGATCCCTTTACCTTTACACTAACCGAAAACAAAGGCTTGTTCATTTAACAGGCATAACTCATTTTAGGTCCTATAAAAATAGGCCCACAACATTAAGCCTATTTAATAGGTCCTACTCTTTAACTCAAAACAAAGCCTTGTTGATTTAACAGGCTTAACTCATTTTAGGTCCCATAAAAATACCAATTTCAACATAAGCCTATTTAGTAGGCCCAACTCACTTTACCCTAACTAGTAGGCCTAACAAACTCATACACTAAAGGCCTACTTCAAACATTACAATTTGCAATTAAATATACAAGAAGCCTACCTCACAAAGTAGGCCCTACTCTTTACACTGAAGGCTTATCCTAACTAAAAACACTAAATTTATAATTCAACCTGTGGTGTAGGTTATAAAATTTATTTCAGCAATTAAACTTACTCATAAGACTCATTAACATCACAAAATTAAACGCAGAACTGTAACATCAAAAAATTCAACTCACAACTGTAACATCACAAAATTCAACTCAGAACTGTAACATCACAAAATTCAACTCAGAACTGTAACATCACAAAATTAAAATTAAACCTACACCCACCTAACACCTATTCTTAACCCTAAGTCCTATTTGACATATAGGCGCAACCTATTCTAAGTCCTATTTGACATATAGGCGTAACACATTCTAAGTCCTATTTGACATATAGGCACAACCTATTTTAAGTCCTATTTAACATATAGGCCAACACATTCTAAGTCCTATTTGACATATAGGCCAACCTATTCTAAGTCCTATCTCACATATAGGCATAAAACAGAAAAGGCTTGATATAAGGGTCTCAAATGCAACATTTGAGGATCTTTACTCAGCCAAATTGGTTAACCTAACCCAAAACCCAAAAATAAAACCCTACAACAAAGTACACATTTACACATATACGTACGGTACAGTATATAAATATATACATACGACTCCAAACATCCAATTCTTCTTTTAAAGGAGAATCACTCAACTGATTTCATTAACAGACACATATATTCCTTGCAAACAGATTGGATTCCTTCAAAACCCCAAACCTTCTAGACCTACCTGTAGGACACACAACATTTACTCAATCATAACTACGGGTATTGACTTCACTGGAGTGGTGAATCCAAGTTTTGAAGACCAACTGGATTCAGAGGAATGCAATACACACACACACACACACACACACACACACACTGTACTCTTTCCATGTGTCTCAAACACAACAACCTGTCTGAACATAACCAAGGATCGGAGAGTAAAAGCTTTTCTTGCTGCGCTCTGGTTCTGTGCACATAATTTTGTGCCAAAAATTATATAGTTAGACAGTGGCACATACAAACAAACTACTCAAAGGGTTTTATGGCCTTCTTTGGCCAAAACCCAAACTACTCTAAAGGGTTTTTATGGCCTACTTTGGCCGTAGCCCAAACTACTCTACTCTAAAGGGTTTTATGGCTACTTTGGCCATAGCCCAAACTACTATTTCAAGGGATTGATGGCGTACCTTGGCTATAGCCCAACAAATTCATCAAGGGGTTGATAGCCTACCTTGGCCATAGCTCAACATATTCATCAAAGGGTTGATGGCCTACCTTGGCCATAGCCCAACAAATTCGTAAAGGGGTTGATGGCCTACCTTGGCCATAGTCCAATATTCATCAAGGTGTGATGGCCTACCTTGGCCATAGTCCAAAATTCATCAAGGTTGATGGCCTACCTTGGCCATAGCCCAACATTCATCAAGGTTGATGGCCTACCTTGGCCATAGCCCAACAATTCAACAAGGGGTGAGGCCTACCTTGGCCATAGCCCAACATATCATCAAAGGCTGAGGCCTACCTTGGCCATAGCCCAACAGATCATCAAGGGCTGAGGCCTACCTTGGCCATAGCCAACAATTCATCAAAGGCTGAGGCCTACCTTGGCCATAGCTCAACAAATTCATCAAAGGGCTGATAGCCTACCTTGGCCATAGCCCAAATTTCAAAGGGCTGATGGCCTACCTTGGCCATAGCCCAACCTATTCATCAAGGGGCTGATGGCCTCCTTGGCCATAGCCCAACCTATTCAACAAGGGCTGATGGCCTCCCTTGGCCTTGCTCATATTCAACAAGGGCTGATGGCCTACCTTGGCCATAGCTCAACCTACTCAACAAGGGGCTGATGGCCTCCCTAGGCCATAGCCCAACCTATTCAACAAGGGGCTAATGGCCTCCCTTGGCCATACGCTTAAAAAAACTCAAACACAATGGCTTCAGGGTACTACCCTTAAAATGGTTCAACTCATACTTGGCTAACACGACATAATTTATAGCACAGGAACAATCTGGCACCTACTGTGTTCTTCCTTTATATAACCGACTTTCAGAGGTCACTAAATAACTACTCCTGCTACCAGTATACCGATAATACTTCAATCATAACCTCACATAAAGACTCAATACCATTCCAGACGACCACCAACAATGAATTCCAAAGTGTTTAGGAATGGTTTAATGCCAACAAACTATCCTTAAATATAAAAAAAACAGCTTATTTAGTCATCACAAAGAAGAAATTGTCTTCTTTAAACCTACACATGCGAGTAAATTCATTCCCTGTTCAGCAAGTGCACTCGGCCAAACTTCTAGGAATTACCATCGATTCAAACCTCTCATTCAAAGAGCACATTGAAGATCTGTACAACAGATTAGCCAAGGTTTTACTCATAATTAAGAAAGCAGGCGCGGCACACCCAAAACAGGTTCTTCGATCCATATACTTCACCATGGTGTACCCACACTTACAATACTGCATTAGTGTTTAAGGAAGCACACGTCAATATTCGCTACACCCATTGGTGGTAATGCAAAAAAAAAAAAAAGTTTTTTTATTCAGGAAGGAGGGACCAAGGGCGAGAGCCCGCAAAAGTGCCTGCCCTTAGGAGAAGGAGAGAATCGAAATCAAGGTCTCCGATGCTCTTAAAAAATGCCTTTTTTACATTAATTTTGAAAAGATTGTTGTCAGTAAAATGCATGTATGTGTAGTGAGAAATAGAGGAAGAAGTGTGTTTGAGAGCATACTGGACTGCTTACAGGGTAGATAAGACACGGAAAAAGATCAGCTAAGTAGGACAGTGACAGGAGAAACGGGAGTTCCAGCACTCCCTACCTTCGGTCTAACGTCCCCCTCCCCCTCGAAGTACTTCCCTGGTTGATTGGTGGGTCTACAATCTCCTCATATATATATATATATATATGGCGAATTTTGGTATTACGATCAAAATGTCGTCAAAAACAGGACAATTTATCGCCAAATTTCGCCAAATCTTTGGTCCTTAAAATATTTGGCGAAATTTGGCAATAAATTTTTCTATTTTGGGCGAAATTTTAATCGTAATAGGGTGGCAACACTGCTATCCACTAGTCAGTTAGCAGAAAAATATTTTTATCTTGGCTGTGAAGCTTCTCTGAATCCCAACTAGTTGACTTATGTCTTCTTTTTTATATGGGGATGTTAGGACCGAGCAGTAGGCTACTGTGCTGTCACTGATAACTTCCTCAGCTATATCAGTTAGCATGATTATGAAGAATAATGGAGCTAATACTGTTCCTTGTGGTCAGTGGCGGATCTAGGAATTTTCAAAAGGGGGCCGGGACCACTTTAAGGGCGCCGTCGGATCCAAAGCTCCTTATAGACCTTATACCTTTACAATACCTGTGCTAAGCCAGAAAACACATTGTTACATCGGATTGGAAATGTGTTATTCAGACTTATTTTGAAAAATTTATAACATCGCTGATCCTTTGCGTTCGGTTTTAATTGCTAGATGTTTGCCCAATGTTTAAAATTATTTCCATAAGTATATGTTACTTTAATTTTTAAAACCTCACTAGCAACTACCTGGATATTCCGAATGGAGCAAAATGAAATATGGGAATGCGAGATGAACTTATAGGACAGATACTCCCATGTAAAATTGCAAAGGATCACCTCCTACCATTATCCGCGAAAATAGACAAAAGGAAAACACCTATGAAGGCATACCAAACACAGGAACTAAAATATATCATTCATGGCCCATGGGGCGCTATTCCTTCTGAGAGGGGCGCCAAAATAGGTACCTACAGCCAAGAGGAGGGTGCCCCCACCTTAAATCCGCTACTGCTTATGGTACTGAACTGAGGACCTCTGATCCTGATAAAGATATTCCTTGAACTGTAATGACTTGCTGCCGCTCACTAAGGAAATTATATACCCATTTTTCTACTTTTCCTGTTATTCCCATATATTTTAGTTTACAGTATGTGCTATGATTCCATGGTTACACTTGTCGAACGCCTTGGCAAAGTCTACGTATATTTCATCATAGTTTTCATTACTTTCAACTGCGTCATTAATGTTATTATTGTATTCCATTAGTTGTGATAGGCATGATCTTCCTGACCGGAATCCATGTTGGTTATCATTTAATTTTTTCCGAGTTTCCAAGCAGTCATAGATTTTTTCTCTAACAATTCTTTTAAATATTTTGGTGAGATGAAATGTAAGCGACACTGGCTTATAGTTTTTGGCCTGGGATAGATCTCCTCTATATATCGGAACTATTTTCGCTCTCTTCAGGATGCTCTGTATTTCCCCCGTGTCTTGTGATCGTCTCCATATCCAATATAGGGGTTTAGCGATTTCATTCTTGCAGTTTTTGATCAGTGTGGCTTTCCATCTCCGGCCCTGCCGTTGAGTGTGCTTTTAGTTTCCCTATAGCTTGTACAATATCATCTGCTGTAAAGTCAAAGTCCGTTATACTTTCCCCTTGCAGTTCTTTTTCAAAGAACGCATTTATATCGCATATTAGTTTATCAGCTTTTAGGTTACTGAACGATGATTTATATTGAACTCTTAATATTTCAGATACTTTTTTAATGTTCTTCTTTATTTTTAAGATCATTGGCTAAATCAGTGTTTCCATTCTTCAAAAGTCCAATAGTTCCATAATTTTTCGACTTCCCTTTTGCAAAATTATAGAAGTACTTTGAGTTAACCTTTATCGCTTTTATAGCGTCATCTCCTTTCTCTGTATGTTTCTCAATTAGACACTGTACGAAGCAATCTATAATTTCAGGTTATCATTTAATATTTTTCTGATGTTGTTATCTTTAGAGTTTCTTAATTTTACAGTCACTCTTTTCCTCTTGCGGAACATTGATCTCTTTTGCCTCTCGAAACTACTTCTCTTTCCTCTTTCTTGCCTTTTTGGGACATATCTTTCCACAAGTTCTAGCGTCTTCTCTTCTAAAGTTATCAGCATCTCTTCCGTTGTGTTGCCCTTAAAAGTGTGTTTTCATTGTTTCCATGCTGGATGCAATACCTTTCAGTAGACATGGTAAGTGCACAAGTGCACAAAATAGAGTGTACACTTCAAATCATGATGCAAAGGTCCCCTTTGGTATGGAAGTTCCTTAGGGCCCTCGGAAAGAATTTATCCAAAGACACAAGTTGTAGCTATGCATAGACATGCTTAGTTTTATGCACAATCAGCATAAATTATGCTAATGACCGTATTTCTAACTTTTGAACCACTTAACTTAGAAATGTGCGTGATAACTCGTTTTCAGCTAAATTCAGCATGAGAAATCCATTTCTGAGGTTATTATGGGGCTTCGAGGTCATTTTGACCCCCAAAATCAAATATGGTTGATGGGTGCCATGTTGAGATTGGGAATTTTCCGCAGTCTCCAAACTGACGGAGTGAGACACCCCAAAATAACCTGAAACCCCAAAATAACCTCAGAAATGGCTTTCTCATGCTGAATTTAGCTGAAAACGAGTCATCACACACGTTTCTAAGTTCTGTGACCTTTAGAAATTCAATTTCACGTTTCAGATTCAAATGATTAATCCGAAATGAGTGACTCTAAAAGCACGCCTGTCATCATGGACACTCGCGACTGTAGTTTATGCTTCATATGTCAGTCAGACAAAAGCTATGAACCGATTAAGAATCCTTCATCATCTGAGAAATTGAGAAACAAACCTGAAAGACTTTCAGCCTCTTATAAAGAAGTTACGGACAACATCCAGGAGCTCAAGGAATTAGGGGAGTGGCCTGACTTTGTAGTCGTAGATGATATTGGTGGCGGTGCTGGTGGCGGTGCTCAGAATGTAGTGCAGCTGATGATGTCTAATCAAGTAGTGTGGCACAAAAGTTGCAGGAATGCTGTCAACAATCAAAAAGCGCAGAGAGGGAGCAAAAAGCATCAAGGGCAAGAGTCAGTTAGCCCGGTGAAAACCCGCCGCATGAACAGTGGTGCCAAGTCCATCACACAGGCCTCACCCTCACCCTCTATATCTTCGAGCGAACCAGTCGACACTCCATGCCTCTTCTGTAACGAAGTGAGCAAAAGAAAGAGCTGAGGAAGGCCTCCACTCTTGGCTTGGATAAGAAAGGCAATGATTGCGCTCGAGTGTTAGGTGACAAACGTCTGTTGGCTAAACTTTCTGCCGGTGACATGGTCGCTATTAATGCCGTCTATCAGTGATTGTGCGAGTTCACTGGCTGACGCTGATGTTGGAGCAGTTGCCCCTGCACGCACAAGGAAGCCCACACTCGGATGTTTTTGCATGTGACTGCAGCTACCTACGCCGGTCATCGTCGAATGATCGTCCGCCAGGTGTCTGCAGTGTACCGATAGCTTTTAGATCATGAGGCCATTGTCTAACTCATCTCTACATTCCTTGCTAGGTACATTCCAGCTCATTTCATCGCCCGCGGATTTGGACTGTCCAAGGCAATGGCACTGCCGCCGTTTCATGCGTTAACGGGATGCAACACGACCTCAGCGTTCTATGGCAAAGGCAAAAAGACGGCCTGGTCAGTGTAGCAGTCCCTCTAGGCCTGTTAAAAAATCAACGTTTTCTTATTTTCATAGGTTTCTGTACATTTTCCCATGCTTTTTGACCTGAAAAAGCCGAAAATCACAACTATTTTGACCTAGGATGTTGGGAAGCATTACCGCATGGAGCTTTAATTTTTCTGCCTTGAAATCGGCCAAAGCGCCAATTCCGGGGTCTCTTGAATTATGTTTTGCACTTTAACTTTTGATCTAAACAAGATAGAGCAACAAATTAGGTATCAAATGAAAGAGCATAAAATTAATAATAATAATAATAATAATAATAATAATAATAAATAAATAATAATTAATAATAATAATAATAATTATCTATCATTTTTCAGGAAACAACAGAAACTCAATCAGAATCTAGAAAACCATCTACAAGTTACAACTTCACAATGGCATTAAGCAAGGAGCTGAGGGAGCTCCGTGGGCGCACAGTTGATATCTCAGAACCTCCACGTACTGTCCACAGGCAGGTGTCAACTGGGTCATCTACCAGATCTCTCACTGAAACTTTCCTGGTTGGATACCCTTCAGCTTTTATCAGTGGTTCCCAGCTTCCCACCAACAGACAGGCGTTCCAGTATTTCCTTAATCTTCAGAATTTACCGAAAAATGCAGGGAGGCCCATGGTTCAAGACCTTGCATATGAAACAGTTGAATCTATCATCCCATTCTGGCAGATGGCTAGGATCAAGACAATGACCAAGTACAACGCAATGAAGCTCTTCATGAAACTACATGAGAAACATCGTGCTCTGGTGAAAAGCAAAGGAAGAGCAAGTAACCCTGGAGGAAAAAGAGGAGCATTTGTGCTGGAATTAGACAGCCTGTTCGATATAGGAGCTCCAGATGCAATCCAGGAAATACAGAACAACAGACTGTTATCCAGAGAGAAGAAAGATGAGGATATCAGGTTCTACGAAGACCAAAAGACTGAGAGGAAAGGTAATATGTCTGGTCATGACAAGATTTTTGAGACAAGATCCCTGCAGCAAGCAGCGACGAATGAAAGATTGCAGCATAGACAAGAACAAGGTAAAACTAATTACTTTGAACGTCACAAAAAGTTTTAAGTTTTACTCCATTGCGATATTTAGCATGTACTTAACAATTACTGTCTTAACATGTTGTACTATTTTACAGCTGCAGCAGAACAAGAGGCAGTTGTTCATGTGGATGACATTACCTGGGGTGACTCAACTGACAACGACGCTAACACAGAGGACATGGATTACCATCAGCCTCGTCCTGGATGTTCTCACCATCAAGACACTGTGACTAGTGTGACTTTGACGTTTCCAAGGAAGGTCATGGAATGTGATGTCATCTGCAATACAGCTGATCGTCTTGGTTTATCAGACAATCAAGTTACTGCCATGGTTTCTGCCACCTTGAAAGCTGGAGGGGCTAATCTGGATAACTTCGTCATCTCAACCTCAACAACACGTCGCAACAGAATGCTGTCCAGGTATAATATCAGCCAGAGTCACATGTCCAAGTTTTGTGAAAAACCCCCACAGTACGCTGCCTTACACTGGGATGGAAAGTTGCTCAAAGATGTCTTGGGCAGTGAACCTGGAAGTACCTCAGAGACTTTAGCTGTGCTAGTGTCTGGTCCACCTTCATACACTGAAGGAAATTTATTGGGAGTACCTGTCATCGACAATTCTTCTGGCACAGCTCAGGCTGAGGCTTCAATGGATTTACTGGAGACATGGGAACTTACGGATAATGTTACTGCCCTTGTTTTTGACACTACATCCAGTAACAGTGGAGTTCACAGAGGAGCTGCCAAACTGCTAGAGAAAATGCTGAACAAAAAGGTGTTTTATCTGGCCTGTCGACATCACATCCTGGAAATCCTAGTAGGAGCAGTTTGAGAGAAGCTGTTTGGGAAGGTGAAGGGGCCAGATAATCCCTGGTTGAGCATCTGAAGGATGTTTGGACGGACTTGTCCAAGGAAAACCCAAAGATGCTGGCTATCAACAGCAAATGGCTGAAGGAAAAGAAGAAGAACAGTGAAGAAATACTCCAAGACATTCTAACAGCAGAAAGGCTTCCAAGAGCCGACTACAGGGAAATGGCTGAACTGACAGTCATTGTTCTTGGAGGAACGCCTCCTCGAGGTATTCACTGGAGTCGACCAGGCGCCATTCATCAGGCCAGATGGATGGCCAGAAACCTGTACTCCATGAAAATGCTGATGTTTGCAGATCAACTTCAGTACGGCGAAGACACTGTATCAAAGCTGGAAAGACTCAACACCTTCCTTGCGCTGTTCTACACTCCTGTATGGATGATGTCAATGTCTGCTGCAGATGCTCCCGTGAATGATCTAAGTCTAATCCAGGACATGTTGAAGTACAAGAAAACTGACCCAGAGCTTGCTGATGCAGTACTTAATAAGATGGAAAACCACAAATGGTACCTGACGCAGGAAGTCGTGCCATTTGCCCTGTTCAGCAGTAGATTGAGTGACACATTGAAGCACGACATTGCTGCCCAGTTACATGCCACTGAGAAGCCAGACAGCTTCAGAACAGGAAAGCCTCTACTCCAGAGAGTCACAGCTAAGACCACCCTGGTTGATCTCATTGGCCCAGAATCACATTTCCTGCTGGACACACTGAACATTGGATCCGAGTGGCTTCTGGAACCTGTCACGTCTTGGCCACAGAATGAGGACTACAGAAAAGCGTTGGACTATGTTAAGAATCTGAAAGCGGTGAATGACATTGCTGAACGTGCTGTCAAGATGATGAGCGACTTTGCAAATGTCATAACAACAGATGCCAAGCAAAGGGACTATCTCCTTCAAGCTGTGGAGTTCAACAGACGCCGCTTTGACAGCTTCAAGAAACAAACTCTCAACAACTGACTGTGTAAATGTCATTATGAAATTAATCATCATGTAATGCTTTCACTTCTTGATCGATTAGACTTGTGACAAAATGTTAATCTCAAATTTGTGTCATGAATAAGGCGCCTTGTCTGCCTTGAGTGTGAGAAAACGAATTTTGTGATATTTCTGAAATCTTTGTATGTACCAATGTGCCATTTCTTGTTCCAAGACTATCATAATTGTATAAGTTAGAAAGAGGATTAAAAACACTTTAATTTGGTGCCTATTTTGTTGCTCTATCTTGTTTAGATAAAAAGTTATAGTGCAAAACATGATTCAAGGGACCCCGGAACTGGTGCTTTTGGCCGATTTCAAGGCAGAAAACTTAAAGCTCCATGCGGCAATGCTTCCCAACAACCTAGGTCAAAATGGTTGTGATTTTCGGCCTTTTCAGGTCAAAAAGCATGGGAAAAAGTACAGAAACCTATGAAAATAAGAAAAAGTTGATTTTTGAACAGGGCTACAGTCCCTCCCTGAACTCACCTTACCTCTCGAGCTGCTTTCCTGCCATAACCCCACCCTGGAGATGATCAAGACTCACACACCCACGTTCCAGAGATTCGTCATGCAGCTCTATGGTGTCTCTGAGGAGGGTATCACAACCGTGGATGTTGCTAGACTCTACCTCTTCCTCCACAAAGGACGCGACTTCGAACACATGCCTCCAAGCAGCGACGCTCTGCATCAGCACCTCCTCAGAGTAGCCTATCAGGTAAGACAGCATTGCATGGATGGGGACATCACTCATGCTTGAGATTACTGCATGCAGTTGTATTTCTAGAAGTGTTATTTCAACTAATCAGTTATTTCTCTTGTGACTTCAGAGTGGACACGTGTGGGGTAATACGTTCATCAAAGCTCCAGCTCCAGTCTCTCCAACGGAATGGGGATGGCAGCAAGAATCCCCCGACTCTGCGCCAACTCCAGGCTACTCCTCAACTCCCACCATTTCGCGGGACATACCAGAGCTTGTCATTTGCTAGTGTAAGACAGACTGTAAGGCTCCTTGCAAGTGCTACGTGCAGGGGCAGCCCTCCATGTAGCATGTATCTCTGTAGATGTAAAGGTTCATGCTTCCACACTGGTAAGATGAGTGAGGTACAGATAGATGAGGAATCAGGTTAGTGCTGAACGAAGGAATGTCATGAATGTGCTTACAATGTCACAACATTGTGTGATGATATATATGAGTCGGCTAGTTATTGGTCGAGTATCCTATGTATCAATTATACTATTTAGATACCACAGAACTAGTAAATTTGTCATTCAGTTTGCAATTCTTGCGTCCATGCCTCTAACTAAATTCTGTTTTCATAAATGTTATGAAAATGTCAACTTTGTGTATCATTTCCCGGATTTTACCTTTAAATGCATTCCAAATGTAAAATTGATGCCAGACATGAGTTCAGCGACCTTAAATTAGCTGGAAAACATGTATCATAATAGTTTCTATGACAAACGGTTCGTTGGCTCTAAGTCGGCCATGTTTTCCAATATGGCCGACGGCGGCCATCTTGGATTTAAGATACAACTTGTCTTTGGATAAATTTTTTCCTATGGCCCTAAGGAACTTCCATACCAAAGGGGACCTTTGCATCATGATTTGAAGTGAAAAGTCACTTAGCATGTCTACTATTTCCACTTTATAGCTTTAGAGTGAAAATTAAAAACTCGAATTGGCTTCTTTCTATAGTGTTTGTTCTTTCCTTTCCTGTTGGTTTATATTGGTTTCAATAATGTTGTGATTTGATATTATAGTTGGGGATATTTCTATATTATCAATTAGGTTGTTGTTGTTTGTGAGTACCAAATCAAGGCAGTTGTTTTTCTTGTATTTTCCGTTATTTCTTGTGTAAACATAATTCATCGGCTAGAGCTAACAGCATTTTTGCCTGTTCCTGGTCTTCCCGTGTGCTCCCCTTGTCTTGGTGTATAGCCTACATATATTTCTTCCTATCCTTTTATATTTCATAAATGGGAAATTAAAATCACCCCATATTTGAGGTTGGGGAGTTTAGATCTTTCACCCAGTTCCTGACCTCTGTAATGGTATCTGAGATTTTTTTAGTTGGCGTGTTCGGGGGTCTGTATATTACAATTAGTACCGTATTTAATTTTTAAACTTTTGCTGCAACTGATTCTACTGTACATAGTTGTTTGAAGTTCTTTTAACCATTTCTGCCATATGATTTTCGTGTGTATAATTAGTACATCTTCCTATACGCCTTACTGTTCTGTCGGCTTGAAGTATCTTATAGTTATCAATTTGTATTTATTTTTTGTCGATACAAAACTCACAGTTCGTCTGGCAGTCCTTTAGATGAGTTTCTGTGAGGCATGTAAAGTCTGCTCTTGTTTCTTGTATGAGTCCTTTCAGGTATGTGATTTTGCCCAGAGAATTGTTTGGTTTAATGCCCGGAATGTTGGCTAGGATTATTTTTATTCTTTTCGTTTTCGATTTTCCCTTTATGTACTTCAGATTCGTTTTCCATTGGTTGTGTATGTTTCTTTATCCCGTGATCCTCCGAGAATTTTCCTTCCTTTATCTGTTTCAATATTTGTTGTTCCGATATCGCGTATAATTTTTTTCTGTATTTAATCTGTACGGCTCTCAGATCCCCATATTTGTCAATTGTTTTTGCATTTGTTGGATGGTATTTAGTAGTTGAATTGGTGAATTGTGTTGGTTGCATCTAAAAAATGTAATATTACCTATGTATTTAGTACATATGTATCTATGTATGTTATATATATATATATATATATATATATATATATATATATATATATATATATATATATATATATATGTGTGTGTGTGTGTGTGTGTGTGTATATATATATGCACTAAAATCACAAAATAACACGTGATCTTATTAATAAGCAAACAACCACAGGGAAAAGGAAACACAAAGTCCGAGCGCTTTCGTGATATATATCACGAAAGCGCTCGGACTTTGTGTTTCCTTTTCCCTGTGGTTGTTTGCTTATATATATATATATATATATATGTGTGTGTGTGTGTGTACATGTACATACGTCTGCTTCCTGTAGCAACTGATGGGCTAATCAACTCCTATAAAATAATAAATTGTAATACTGATATTATTGCTGTGTGCTGTTAATATCGTTTTATTGTCTATACATATGCTTAGGAATGCATTAATTGTCGCACTATCAGAATTATGTATATATATATATATATATATATATATAGAGAGAGAGAGAGAGAGAGAGAGAGAGAGAGAGGTGCATTATCATGTACTCTCTGTATGCCTGATAAATGTTAACTCTCCGTGGATGGCCTTCAGTTGTTCGAAGTTGACGGGGGTTTTGGTTAGGTGGCAGCAACGGATTTCTCACATTGGGGTAGTTGGTACTGTGTAGGAAATCGTAATAATTTCTTTTGTACTACCCTCCGATTTAGCTTCCGCCCGAATTCTTCTTTCTGACGACAGGTCAAGCTTGTCACGCCACCTTAGACCTACAGCTTAACGTAGAATCCGAACCACGCCCCACCAGCAGCCCAGCGTCTTAATCATTAGGCCACCCAGGGTACTAATTTTCCCTCTAAGGTGTGCAGTGTGCGCGCGCACACGCGTTGTGAAACCCGCGCACACAGCAAAATAAAATGCGCACAGGCCCAAGCGTATCATGAGTCACGGCAGTAAATGAAGTAATTTCAAAAATATACCGTCACACAAGGTCTGACCATTTGCATCAACATACTCTATAGTCGCTCTTTTAAGTATTAACCCCTTCTGCCCGACTTCGCCGACGTCCGCGCAATTAACGCAATACAGATTTTTTTACTCTATGTATTTGCATTTTTTTTCTTTTATACATTAACTTGCAGGGGTCCCCAACCCTGTGCCCGCCGACCATTTTGCGTGTGCCCGCCACTGACTGACTACGATTGATAAGTTTTTATTTAAATTTTTAATAAAATGTTAAGTATGTTACATATTTTAAATATTTAGTCACTAAATATTTAAAATATGTAACATACTTAACATTTTATGAAATTTTAGTAGTTAATTACAGAAACAGATGCTCATTTATTTGAAAATAATTATTTCTTTATAAATAAATTAAGTTATCGTTTTGATAATTTTTCTGAGATTCTTAGTTAGCCCATCCTTTTTTTTTTGTGTATTATGTTCATTATTTTACATAAGAATTAAATGTTTTTTTTGTGTATTATGTTCATTATTTTACATAGGAATTAAATGTTTTTTTTGTGCATTATATTCATTATTTTACATACGAATTAAATGGTTTTTTTGTGTATTATGTTCATTATTAAGTCCAACTATAAATTTGCCTTGAAAAAGTAAATGGTGCCCGCCGCACTACCGGTAGGCTTGAATGTGCTCTTCGGCACAAAAAGGTTGGGGACCCCTGCATGATTAACGCATTGAATATAAACCATCTCTTTCTTATTTTTGCATAAAAACGAATAGTAATTATCTCATAATTCATAAAAAATAAAATTATTTTTTATCTAATATACTATTTCAGAAATGAAGCCTTATGCCCTTATATATATATATATCAGGCACGTGCCGTGAGTAAATACTCAGGGTAGGCAGACTCAATGCGCGAGCGAAGCGAGCGGTTCCAAGCTAGGGGGTCTGGGGTGGGCGCGAGCTCCCCCAGCGGGTTCCGGGGCGGAGCCCCAGCCACCAACGAATTTTAAGCATAATTAACCCCTCCGCACCATTTGTGCTAATTTTTGGTCAACAACAAATTTACTTACCGCTTTATTTGTAGATGAATTCCATTCTTCTCTCTTTGTTAGTAACAAAAATATCTAATTTTTTCAAAGAAATTGTAAGTGGGATTTTGCTCCATTTTAGTAAATCTTTCCTTTTCAATTGAAATTAGGGCAAGTGATGAAAGCCTTTCCTGTTTCATTCTATTCCTGGTGTAGCTTTTAATTCTTTTCAAAGCTGAAAATGACCTCTCAACAGAAACTGTTGTAGCTGGAATTGTTAAAATCAATTGCAACAGCTTCACCGCTTCAGGAAACGTTAGTTGAAGTCCATTTTGAAATATGAAAGCAAGCAAATCTTTAATTGATTTATCCCTGAACACTTGTGCACTATAAATTCCAGCTAGATCAGTTTTCAATCTTATGACATCGAAGAAGTTACCATAATTCTTCTCTAAACTTTCTAGTGCATCCTTATCAATTTCTGTAGCTAGTTTTAGAAACTTTTTACTATCAACTAATGAAATAAATTGTAAATTTTGAAGTCACTGTATCTTGCTTCTATATGCTGCAGTATATCATTCAATATTAGACAGAATATTTTTCTCTTTCTTTTTAATTGGACCTTTTGTACGACATTTTGATTCAGTCAAGTTATTTTCTTTGAAACATTCTTCAAACTTCTCATAGATATCATCAAAATTTTTGCGCAGACCCTCGAGGGAATTCATTGTTTCATTGATTCTTTCAATGCAATATGAAATATCTATAATTTTAGTTTGTAAGATATTGAAGAGTGTATCAGTTCTAATGAAAATCTTATCATATACCATGAGAAGAAAGTATGTTGAATCTTTCGTTAGCCAATTATAAAATCCATTACTCCTCACTAAAGTATCTGAGTCCCACAATAAAGGATTGCTGTCAATGTTGTTGAAAAGTTTACAAAGGTTACTATGATAGTGTAAAATAGTTTGCACTAGCTTTGAGTTAGAACTCCATCTCGTTGGTGCAGCCTTTGGAATGCGTTTATGTACTATTTCATCAAGAAATTGCGTTCGTTTTGTAGAGTGATTGAAAAATGCAGCAAGACCATCAATGGTCTTGAAAAAGATTGTACATTCAGGTATAAATTTCGCTGACTGAGATAGAACAAGATTCAACTTGTGAGCGTAGCAATGGGTAAATAACGCTGATGATGCCTTTTCTCTTACTTTAGCTTGAACGCCATTTAAATGCGATGCCATTACCGATGCTCCATCATATGTCTGTGCTACAAGCTTCTCAGCACAGTTGTATTTATCTAAATTTTTAAATATGCATTCTGTTACACCAGTAGCTCTTCTGTCTTTAAGTTCGTCAAATCCTATGAAAGCCTCTTTAATTTCAGAATCCAATACATATCTTAAAACTGTGGAACATTGAGCTGTATTTGAAATATCAGTCGATTCATCCACTTCTATAGCAATGAGTTCTTGTTTAATCAAAAAGCAAGTAGCAGAAATTAATGTTTTCAGTATGTCTCTGTTTTCCTTTACCTTTTTATTGTGAATTTCAATGCTAAGTTTTTTTTGCTTATCTATGCTCAAGTCGATTCGTGTAGATCCAAATGTTTTCAACGATATTTGACTTTCATAATGCGCAGCAGACCTCTCGTGCTTACTTAAAGCATTAGTCAAATTATTTAAATCACAATATCCTGTTCTTATCCACACACTTTCACTAGATACGGAAAATAACAAGCATGGAAAACAAAAGAGTCTACCTGTTGTAACACAACCACACAACCACTCTTTCTTGCTGTACCACGTCGTTTGAAACGTTCTGATTATTTTTGTTCCTTTACGCTGTAGCAACTCTTTCAGTTCCGGTGTCGGCCTACCATTTTTAATCACATTCAACCTTTCTTCATAAGACAGTTTAGAAAAATTCTTAAGATACTCACTGTCCATATTTGAAAAGGGTTAAATTTTGAAATAAAATGTCTAAAATTTAGTTCAATCACCAGAGGCAAACGACAACACAGACGCGCGCACAGCCACACACCCGACCATGTGCCCGAACGGCAAAACACTGAGTGAAAAGCAGAACTAAATCTGCTTATATAGCGCAGAATTTGTCACAGCTTGGAGCTCCACTCACGGCACGTGGGAAAATTTCATTGTCAAGCGTTAATATATATAGAGGTTGAAAGGCACGGGGAAATTGTGCTTCTAACACAATATTATCCATTTACAAATTTATACATTGAATTTCATACATTAAATTAACATTTATATAATGAAGTGAAAATCATTTACTTTTTATATTTAATATTTTTAGTTTTATTCAGGGTAAGCACTGCCTACCTTGCCTGATATATATATATATGTAACAGTTTTTTTGCGCACACCTACAGGTCGCTACATTTGGTGTAGAACAATGTGGTTTTCACCATTCGATGCGTCTTTTTATTGTGCAGTGCCCCTGCTAAAAAAAAATTCCCTAACATAAATCCTGCCCCCCCTTTTAGGGGTACAGTTCTTCCCATTTCTTCATTTTTAATCATAATTTTGGCACAAAATGGGGGAGGGGTGGGGTAATGGGGGAGGGGGTGGGGTTAATGGGGAAACTCAGAAAAATAGGTGCGATATATATATGTAACCAAAAAAAAAATTAAAGTAAATCCTTTGCAAGGTGCCAGCCCCCTTCCCCCCTTGGGGGTAATGGGGGAAGGGTGGGGGTAAATGGGGGAGAGGGGTGGGGGAGGGGGTATTGGGGGAGAGGGTGGGGTAATGGGGGAGGGGGTGGGGTTAATGGGGAAACTCAGAAAAAAATTGGTGGGGTAAATGGGGGAGAGGGGTGGGGGAAGGGGTATTGGGGGAGAGGGGTGGGGTTAATGGGGAAACTCAGAAAAAAAAATGATAACCAACATCGATTCCGGTAAGGAAGATCATGCTTATCACAACTAATGGAACACTATAACAATATTATTGATGCACTCGAAACAATGAAAACTATGATTTGGCGGGCCGCAGGGCCCCCAATTACTGTCGGTTCAGTTATTTGGTCAATAAAACTATAGAAATGAACGCAGTCATGAAAATCTTAGGCTTCAAATCCGAGCTCATTGTATTAAGATTTGTGAAGCTTTAGATTTTCATGGCTGCGTTCTTTTCTGTAGTTTTATTGAATGAATAATTGGTTTGCCAGGCACCCCAATTACTGAGGCCCAAGGTGAGAAGAATAGGAATGATATCCAGATAAAGGGCTACTGATGTTCAAAATAAAATACACCGTAGGCCCACGATTCAGCCGAAGCACCGCAGATCTAGCAAAATCGGCGCGTAGCGCCGACCTTTTGCTAGTTTTATTCCTATTTTGTGAATGGATAAAATCCTGTATTAATCTTGATAGTCTATTTTAAATTGCTAAATGCTAAAAATTGTTTTGAGAAATAATAACTAAAATAGTCATTTTCAGTTAGTTTTTTTATTTTATTTCTTTATTTTGATTTTGTTGAATTATATTTTATCATGCTATTTTATATTTTATTCATATTTTTAGAATGAATAAAATGTTTTCTTTTTTAAGAATATATAATATTGTAAATAGTTTTTTAATATCCATTTAATAGTACCGTAATGATCAAGCTATCACCTTATGGAAATAATATTTATTAAGTATTTAATATTTATATATATAATTTAATTTTGAAGATAATAGCGCTCAGAAAAGTTTGCACAATTTTTCACCATGAATCTAAATGTATGCACAACGAAAATTTCTTGCGCACACGGACTAAAAAAAATTAGAGGGAACATTGCAGGGTACCCAATTATCTACCAACCAATTTCTTTTATTATGTGGAAAGATGAACAGTTGGGTTTTGCTGCGCGCCGCCTGTCGTTACCGGGTCTCGATCCCTGGGCCGATGGCTTCATAGTCAGCGACGCTAACCACTACACCACCGAGGCCCTTACTAGGTTATTGGTAGATTCCCCGAACCTTCTTGTAACGTATCGGAGAAGTTTGTGAGGGAATGCTGGTCTCATACTTAATGTCTATTGATTTCTAACTTTACAGTTTCTTGAAGATGCTGTGTAATTCTAAAACTATCATAATTTCTCTTGGAGGAGAAAGGACTGAAAAGAGAAGATAAAGATATCCTTTTACTGAATTTTACTGCTTCTAAATATTATATGTAATGCTTCAGCCTCTGGGTCAGATCAGACAGAACAAAATTTGAAAGGTTACAATGGTTTATATACGATTTAAGCTAGTGATGTCGTTATTATTTAATTTTACTTGTTTTTTCCAATTTTTAATAGGCTGAATTCTTTTGCTAATTCAAAAGAATTGTTTGGTGTATTATGTGGATCTTGAAGAAACTGATAAAGCAAAATATTTTGAAGATGAAGGTAAATTTGGCTGTAACAGCATATTGGCAAATCTGATGTTATGATTTGCCGAGTCAACTAAAAATGGAAATTAAGATATGCATTTTATTAAAATTGAATTTAACATTTAACATTAAACTTCATCTGTTATGATTTAAGAGAGAATATAAAAAAAAAAATAAACATTGAAGAATTTAACAAGATTACATGATTAAGCTTCATAAGAAAAACAACTAGGTAGCTGAAAAAAGAACGACTCATCAAGATATCATTGAATAGAAGATCACCTTAACAAAAATTAAATAAAGAAAAAAGAACAGAAAAAAAATAAATTTTTAATTATTTTCCAGACTTGCATGAATATTATGTACAGTTAGAATGTCATGCGAGTTTGAACTTTATATGCAAAAATGAATGTTAGCATTACCATTTTTACATAAATGTATTAAAGAACAATAAAATTATTATTATTATTATTATTATTATTATTATTATTATTATTTAATACAACCAAAGTTTAGTTATTGTATAGGCTAGCTAATATGAGGTTAACTAAATTAGTCTTTGCCCGTGTGTACTAAAGTTGATAGCTTTTGGACAAATATTTCAATAAATTGAAAAATCTAAGGAAATTATTCTGGTAGAAACCTCTGAGAGATTAGGTTGTTTCTAATAATTTTACTGATTTTTGTATCGGCAAGGTACCTTCCTGTTAAAATAATAAAATATCAGTTGTAACATAAATTCTGCTCGATTAGAAAACGGACGATAGATAATAGAATAACCTCAAGATAATGTGAAATAGTTTTAGAAATGTTGCAAAATACACGCAGCGACAGGTTTTATCACGATACAGAATGATACAGAATGACTTAGGCTTGTGTAAGATTGGGCTAATGAATATTTTCTCGGGTGTTTTTCATACAGTTACAAAGCCACCCCTACGATATTACAGTAATTGAAAAAACATGGAGCCCACGAAAGAGCATATTCGACATGTGATGCTGTTTGAGTTCCATAAAGGATCTAACGCTAGTGAATCCGAGAAAAACATTAAAAGAATTTATGGAAATGATGTTGTGAGCGAATGGATGTGTAGGAGATGGTTTGAGAAGTTCAGAAATGGAGACTTCAGTCTGAAAGATTATCAACGAACAGGACGACCAAATGAGTTAGATGAAGAGTTGCTGAAAGCAACAGTGGAGGAAAACCCAACGGTAACTGTAAGAGAACTTGGCCTGCAATTCGGCGTTAGCCATATGACCATTCATCGTCATTTGAAGCTGTTAGGAAAAGTAGTGAAGGTTGGAAAATGGGTTCCCCATGATTTGTCACAAGCGAATCTTCAACATCGAATCGATATTTGCACATCACTGCATTCTCGGCAACTGCAGGCACCGTTTTTGAATCGGATCGTCACTGGGGATGAAAAATGGGTCCTCTATAGCAATATTAAGCGTCGACATCAGTGGCTTAGCCGTGAAGCAAAGCCTGAACCTCAGCCAAGGAATGGACCCCATCTAAAGAAAATTTTGCTATGCCTTTGGTGGGATATGCAAGGAATTATTCATTTTGAGCTTCCGCCGGATAACCAAACAATCACAGCTGAAGTCTACTGCCAACAACTCCAACGATTGAAGATGGCATTACAAGAAAAACGTCCTGCATTAATTAATCGCAGAAGTGTTTTATTCAACGAGGATAACGCGCGCCCTCACACTGCTCTCCCAACATCGCACCTTCAGACTACCATTTATTCAGAAGTCTGCAACACCACCTAGATGGACAAAAGTTGGAATCCAGGGAAGCTATCGAAAACGAAGTGATCGCTTTTTTTAACTCGAAACCAAGGGATTTCTTCGAACGTGGCATAAAAAAAACTTTTCTACAGGTGGGAGGAGGTTTTGAAAAAGAAGGGAATTATATTGATGATTAATTTGTCATTATGTCATTTAATTTTTGTTGTGAATAAACTAAAAATTCGAGCAAATTTGTCCTTATAAGTCCTTTAATTTTTGTTCTGAATGAACTATGATAAAAAATCGAGCAGAATATATGTTACAACCTTATAGATACCATATTGATTTGTCTGAATTTTTTACCACTAATATAAAATATATCTGAACTAAAGTTGATCGCTTTTGGATAAGTATTTTACTAATTTGGGGAATCTAGGATCTCACCAGATTTTTCATTTATTGAGATCCTCCAAACGGGAGGACATGCCGATTGGTCTAAGCCACGCCCACAAATGCATTTCCGACGAGATGCGTGTGTGTGTGGGTGGGTGTAATATCCCCGTATGGACACGATGATAGACCCCGTCCAGTGTATGGATAAGCGCACGAATAACTGTACTTGATTTAGGTTTCCTGTCAGGCTCATGCTATATAGGCTCGCTCAAAATTATTAGTATTATTAGTTTCATTGCTTTCTAATTTGACAACTAACAATTTTACCATTTTAAATTCTTTTCACTTTGTTCAAGTGAACACTAAAATTCCTAATGCAGATAAGCTCTTTATGGCCAGTTTCGATGTAGAGTCCTTGTTTACGAATGTCCCGGTACAGGAAACTATTAATATCTGTTTGAATGGTTTATTTCCTAGTGGCTCATCCAAAGTAAGCCTATTCAACAAAAATGGTTTCACTTCATTACTCAAGTTGGCTGTAAAAAACAATGTCTTTATATTTGACAAAAGACTCTATAAACAAATAGATGACGTAACCATGGGTTCTCCTTTGGGTCCCACCTTCGCAAATGCCTTCCTTTGCTTTCATGAGGCTCGCTGGCTCGATGATTGCCCCATTTCCTTTAAATCAGTTTTTTACCGTAGATATGTAGATGACACCTTTTTGTTATTCCAACACCCTTCTCAGATTGACCAATTCTTGAGTTATTTAAATTCCAAACATCCTAACATTAAATTTACTAAAGAAGTGGAGCAGAATGCCTAATTTGCTTTCTTGGACATAAATTTTCATAGAACTAATAATAACTTTAAAATCTCCCTATACCGTAAGAAAACTTTCACCGGTCTAGGTACACATTTTTTAAGTGATGTTCCTTTTGGCTTTAAAGTTAATTCTATTAAAACCCTTATTAACTGCGCATTCAAGATCTGTTCTGATTATTTTCTTGTCATTCTGAGGTGTGTTTTTTAATTGATTATTTTAGTTCCAATTCTTATCCAAAGGACTTGATTATGAAACATATTCGAAATTATTTAAATCGTCATTTTAAACCCCAACTACCGGTTCCCACTGTTCAAAAAGATAAAAGATATATATTAGGGTGATGCACAAATCATGACCATCGTGGATTTTTAGGGATACCCCCTCATTTGTTCCAATTTGTCACAAAAACACCCTGTGAGAAATTCCAGGTCAAACAAATAACATCCAGAGGTCGCGCCCGCCAATTGAAAATTTGAAAATTACAAAAAATTAGAGTAAAATCAAATTTTTTGAATTTGTTCTTATTTTTGTTGGAGGTTTGTTGCAGGTTGCAGGTTTTGTGCAGGTTTGCTGCAGGCAGAGTGGTAGGTGATGCGTATATGAGCAAACAGCAAACAGCGTTCAAGGAAATCGGTATCGCAGTGTGCTTGTGGCAGTGTCTGGGAGAGGTGCTATATCAGTGAGTCTCTCCGCCTCAATTTCTCTTCTATTTCCTGTATCTTAATTGTGACGAAAATGAGATCAAGAAGCTCAACAGATATGTGGCTGATCGGTCAACAAATAGATAAATTGAATGAAAGTAAGCTTCCATCAAAGAAAGAAGTAATTTCCTTATTCATGAATTATAAACATGTCAAGAATGAAACCTTCAGAGAAGCATTAACTTCAACCATTAATGATGTATTGGAAGTGTGGCAGAGAGCAGGAATACCAACAACCCAGAAATGTAATGTTGTGAAGAAATTAAATAAACTGTATGATGAGTGGCAAGGGCTGAAGAAGAGCAAAGGAAAAAAATCGAAGTTTTCAATAGAGAAAGAGAATACATGGAAAGAAAAATGGGATGGACTCTTTGATATTGCGCATGCAAATGCTAACGAGTTAATAACTATCGAAGAAGATAGAGTTTCTACGGCTACAAAGGGAAGGTCGAAAGGGTAAAATGATGGCTGTTGATAAGGATGAAGAAAAACGTCGAAAGGAAGCTGCGAAGAGACATGAAAAAATGGATAAGAAAAGGTTACGTGAATCAAGTGCATTTGATGAAACAGTTGTTTTTGCAAGCAGCAGCAGTTCCTGCAGTGATTCACCTGCATCTACGGAAGAAGAAGTACATCTGGAACAGCCCTCAACATCCAAAAGAGGCCTTCCAAGAAAAAAATTCAAGATTATGAATGAAAATCTGCTTTCCTCATTGGATGTTGCTAAGATCAACGACCGATCAGCCTCTTTAATAATTATTCCAACGATCGCAAATGTTGGAAAAGATCCAGAGAATTACAATGTTAGCTACTCATCGATTCGCAGGGCAAGACAGAAATCAAGAAAGAAGTTCAGTGAAAACTTGAAAGAAGAATTTCAAGCTGACAAACCCTTGATTGTTCATTGGGATGGCAAACTCCTCGAAGACATTACTGGGAATGAGGTTGTTGATCGGTTGCCAGTCCTAATCTCTGGCAGTGGAGAAGATCAACTGCTTGGAGTGCCAAAAATAGATCATGGCACAGGAAATGATACTGCAAATGCAGTACATCAGGCGATCATTGATTGGAATCTAATAGATAAGGTAAAAGGCATGTGTTTCGATACAACTGCATCGAACACAGGTCATAAAAATGGAGCTTGTGTCCTAATTGAACAGAAAATGGAGAAAGATTTGTTGTGGTGTCCTTGTCGACACCATATCCTTGAAATCATGTTGGAAGCAGTGGTATCCCCTGCATTACAGGCTTCATCAGGCCCTGACATTCAGTTATTCAAAAGATTCAAAACAAACTGGAATAAGATTAATCTAACTTCATACGATAAATTAGAAAATTATCCACAAAAGGAAAAAGAGGAAATCAACTTTGCAGCAAGAAAAATCAATGAAGATCAACCTCGCGACGATTACAGAGAGTTATTGGAACTGACAATCATCTTGCTTGGCGGTACTCCAACGACTGGAATAAAATTCAGGAAACCTGGGGCTTATCATAGAGCCTGTTGGATGGCGAAAGTCATTTATTCGATGAAAATCTTTATGTTCAAAAGTCAGTTCAAAATAACAGCAATAGAAGAAAGAAATCTAAAAGAAATTTGTTGGTTTTCTGTTTCAATTTATATTAAGCATTGGTTTTCAGCACCCTGCGCAGCACGTGCTCCACGAAATGATCTGAGTCTTCTCAAGAATCTTCACAGCTACAAAAGCACAAATGAACAACTAGCAAATGCTGCTTTAGAAAAATTCAAGAATCATTTGTGGTATCTCTCAGAAGAGTTGATCGCATTGGCTTTCTTTGATGATAAAATCAGTTTTGACACCAAAAGAAAAATGAAGGAGGCTCTTACAAAATCTTCGGAGCCAGATCCTCCAAAGAAGACACAAATAGACATCAAAACTATTGACAATAAGCAGCTTGAAGATTTTGTAATTGCTAACACAAAGTCCTTCTTCAGTATACTCGGATTGTCTTCAACGTTCTTGAGCAAACCAGTAGAAGATTGGCTTCTCGATGAGAGTTATTGGGTTGCAAAGAACGTAGTGAATCACATGAAAGTTGTTAATGATATTGCTGAAAGAGGAGTGAAATTGATTGAAGATTATAACAAATTAATTACCAATGATGAACAACAGGAGCAATATCTACTGCAAGTTGTATCAAATTATCGGAAGAAGCTTCCGGACAAAACTAAGAAAACTCTCGTATCTTTGATGCAACAATAAAATTTACGAGTATATCCATTCTATGTATCTATTGTAAATATCTATTGTATTGTATCTGTTTTATGAACAAATGGAAAAGAGGAAGGTGGTATGATAGGCCTCCTGGGGAACTTCCACTCAAAAAAAAAAGTAACGTGACGCTTGCTGTACCTCCTGGGTGTCATGGAAATCAGCAAATTTTCAAATGGCGGGCGCGACTTCCAAATATTCGAATTTTGACCCGAAATTTCCCCAGGATCATTTTTCTACCAAATTAAACCAAATGAGAGGGTATCTCAAAAATTTGAAACAAAAAATTTTACTCCCCCACTTTTGCATCACCCTAATATATATCAATGCTATTTTATGCCTACTTAAGCCAAAGAACTGAAAAAGCAAAAGATCTGAAACGCTTGCTCACCCGGTTTTATCCACAAATTGATTTTAAATTTATTTTTATCAATAATTTTAGTATTAGCTCCCTTTCTAAACTTAAGGAAAAGTTGCCCGATGCCCTCGTCTCCAGCTCAGTTTATTCTTTCAATTGTGGTTGTAACGCCACATTTATTGGCAGCTCAGTCCGCCAACTTAAGGTACGGGTCGATGAGCATCGTGGCATTAGTAGTCGCACTTCTCTACCACTGAGTAAACGAGTCAAATCCTCAATCCGTGAACACTCAAAAGTGACAACCATACATTTCATAACAATTTCTCAGTTTTAACTACTCTGTAAAATGAAACAGACTTGAGCATTATGGATCCTTATATATATATAATTAGGCTGACCATACGTACCGTTTTGAACGGGACAGTACCGTTTTTTTAATATTTCCTGGCCGTCCCGTCGTTTTAATAAAAACGTCAATTTTGTCCCGGTTTATGTACTTACTTTTTCATGAATACAGAATATTACATAACCCCCGTCCCTTTTTTGCCATCCCAATGTCCCGTTTTTGTCTCAAGGAAATATGGTCAGCCTATATATAATATATAGACAAAAGCCGAAGTTAAATGACTATAATTCTGCTTATAAATTAAATATAGTAAGTTAATATTTTATATACACAAACACTGTAATTTACTTCAGTTTTCGTTTGATTTTATGTAATTATTAAACTTAAATGAACTTGAAGAGAGTGCCGTCATTGTGTATGGTTTTTTTCTGGTTCTTCTATTACTGAAAGTATTTTATAACTAAGTTAATTATGTACCTATCTAACTAGTGTTTCACCAGTTTTATATAAATTTATCTTTTAATTTTATTGTTTTAGCTACTGATGATATGAGTTTGACTTCCGAAACGTCTGTATTAAATCTTTATGTTGACTTGGGCGTTGATCATCCTTTTTATTCTTATATATATATTATTATATATATATATATATAAATTTATATTTATTTTTATTTTATGTATTTTCAATTTAATTATATTTATCGCCCCCATTACTCCACTCCCCCATCCGTCATCACCCTCACCCCTTCAACATTTTTGCCATTCTCCTTATCTCTTTTAACACGTACAAATAAACGGTGGCCGCTAAAGTTCATAGTATGACGTCACACACAAAAACACACAAATATATACACAGAAATTATTCAATTTATATTTATTTTTACTTTTTACCTCATCAAACCCTTTGTTTGCACTTATCAACCATTGTTTACACAACTGCGATTAAAATTTTGCTATTCTA
This sequence comes from Bathynomus jamesi, assembly GCA_023014485.1. Lineage (NCBI taxonomy): Eukaryota > Metazoa > Arthropoda > Malacostraca > Isopoda > Cirolanidae > Bathynomus > Bathynomus jamesi. The sequence goes on along the minus strand of JAJOZX010000735.1, from coordinate 726,767 downwards.
TCCTTTTGCTCTCTCCTACCCTTTTTCCCCTTTATTCCTCTCTTTTCCCATCACCTCCATTTCTCATTTCCAGCAGTTTACCCTCCATCCCCCATATTTTCCCTTTTGGCACTGGCAATAGCAATGACACATCCCTCGCTTCCACGGCAACCACTCGACATAAACGCACCTACACTACTAGCTGGTGGTCGGTAGCAGTCTAAAATTGAATACTGAACGATTTGAGAGTATATTTCAATTGCAAGTGTGTCATTTTCTCGTCCTTTTATTTTTTAATTTGTTTTTTACATGAAATTTTATGGGAGAATTTCCGGGCGGGTAGGAAACCCTCGCCTCCCCCCTACACACGCCCCTGAATTTTTATTTATATATATATATATATATATATATATATATATATATATATATATAGCCTTGGTAGCCAAGTGGTTAAGACGCTGGGCTACCGATCGGGATGTCGTGAGATCGAGTTCGGGTGAGAACTTTGTAATTTTTGACCTCACGTGGTGAGACGTGGTTCGGATTCCACATTAACCTCTCAGTCTAAGGTGGCATATATATAGGGTGTCCATAAATGATTACCCTGATTAAAGCATGCTATAACTTTTAAATAAACACTCGTATTCAAACACAGTTTTAATCATAAGTAGATAAACATACAAAGTTTTGATACATAGTTAATGAACTTAATAAGCTTCCACATGTGCACCCCTAGTGGCACGTAAAATATCTAAACGGTACTCACACTCACGCCACACATTTTCCAACATTTGTGGGTTAACTGTTGCAATTGCATCCGTAATGCGTTCTCGCAATGTCCTGATATCTGGAACAACTGTTGCATAAACCAAATCTTTAACATGAACCCAGAGAAAGAAATCCAGAGGGTTAATGTCAGGTGATCTTGGGGGCCATGGGATTGGCCCGTCCCTGCCAATCCATCGATTTGGAAATGTTGCGTCGAGAGTTTCACGAAAAACATGCACCCAATGAGGGGGTGCCCCATCTTGTTGGAAGATGACAGTTGGCTGCCTGTCCTGCAGCTGGGGGATGGCGTAATTGGTGTGAAAGTCGTTTGAATGTTTTCCATCGTCCCATCGGAAACTGATGGTCTACCACTGCTCTTTCCCTTTTCCACGTTTCCAGTTTCCAATAAGTTTTTCATCCACGACTTAATTAACTTCACATCAGGTGGATTCTTTCCATACTTTGTTCTGAACCTTCGCTGAACACTGACAGGAGATTTCGTTTCTGCAAGCCACACAACACATTGTGCCTTCTCTGTCACAGACGCCATCTTAACTGAACAGCTACTACAGCGCTCCTAGCGGCGAATGCGGTAGACGAAACACACCAGCACAGAAACTCGATGCGTGTACGAGATCACCTCTAAAAAGAAAACGGATGTAAGATTCGTCATTAAAACATGAGAGCATACTGTTTTCAGGGTAAACATTTATGGACACCCTGTGTATATATATATATATATATATATATATATATATATATATATATATATATATATGGTGTTTCAGGAGGAAAGGTCAATACTTCGGGAGGTGATAGTATCGGTCATTGTGAGAAAAAAGTTCATATGAACATGTGTCTAATTCTGAATGGTTACGGAGAAATAGAGCTGTTTGAATCTACAAATACAAAAGCATTGTTAATGGTAATCAAGAAAGAGAAACCAATTACTGTTTCTAACATTTAATGTTTAAACATTGGATTTTGGATGGTATCAGATACAGAAATGATAAATTTGTTACAGTTTACAATACGTTTTCGAAAATCCCACCGTCAACCTCAATGCACTTTGCAACTCGTGTGCGAAGATCGCGTGTTGTTCGTCTGAGTTGATCTTGACGTTCCTTTATGCGGTCAGCAGCATCCAAAATGCGCGCAAGCAATTCGTCTCGTGTATCCACCTTTCTTTTGTAAACTTGACTTTTCATCCACCCCCACAAACAATAATCTAACGGAGAGAGGTCTGGAGACCTTGGTGGCCATTGAATGGGACCACCGCGGGGGGAGGAAGAGCTGCGCGCGCATCAAATTCAAACAGCTCTATCTCCGTAACCATTCAGAATTAGACACATGTTCATATGAACTTTTTTTCTCACAATGACCGATACTATCACCTCCCGAAGTATTGACCTTTCCTCCTGAAACATCCTGTTATATATATATATATACATACTGTGTATATACTCCTGTAATAGCCGATCTTATGTAAAAGTCGACCCCTGACTTTTAGCCAAAAATTCCTAAATTTTTCATATACTGTACTGTATCTCGTATAAAATTCAGTAGTATGGGCTCAAAATGGACGAGTGCAATGCAATTGCAAATGTCGATCAATGCCGCAAATGAAATGTTGCAAAGAGATTATGCAACAAGGGGAGGGGGATGTTGCAAGTGTTATGCAACAATGGTAATGTTGCAAGTTGTTTCGCACCAAGGGGTATGTTGCAAGTTGTTATGCAACAAGGGGAATGTTGTAAGTTGTTATGCAACAGAGGGGGAGGGGGAATGTTGCAAGAGCAACAAGGGTTATGCAACTTGGAGGTGGAGTTATCCCCCAAGAGAAAGAGAGATGAGAGAAAGGAAGAGGAGAGGTGTTCGCCTGGCAGGAGCCAAGCGCATATTAAGTCTTCAGCCGAGAGGCCGTTGTCTTAATATGTTCCTAATCAGCTTAATCACCCAGTTGGCTTATCTGGCTAAGTTGCCAGAGTGCGCTGTTTATTTAATTAAAGCATATATTCTGGCTTAATCAGCCAGTTGGCTTTGGAGGCCGAGTTGCCAGTTTGCACTATTTATTTAATTAAAGCAATTAAAGCATATATACTGGCCTAATCAGCCAGTTGGCTTATAAGGCTGAATTGCCAGTTTGCACTATTTATTTAATTAAAGCATATATTCTGGCTTAATCCGTCAGTTGGCGTATCTGGCTGAGTTGCCAGTTTGCGCTATTTATTTAATTAAGACATATATTCTGGCTTAACCCGCCAGTTCGCATAATCCGTCAGTTGGCTTAGAAGGCCTAAACAGCCATTTGGTATAATTAAATAATAATAATAACGTTTATATATACACCCAAAAGAATTAAATAAGACACCACCACATCACTCTATTCAGACGAATTATTGGATTGGCATAATCCGTCAGCTGGCTTAACCCGCCAGTTGACTTAGAAGGCCTAACCAGCCATTTTGTATAATTCAATAATAATAATAACGTTTATATATACACAACCAAAAGAATTAAATAAAACACCACCACATCACTCAGTTTATTTAGACGTATTATTGGATTGGCATAATCCTAGTCGGAGGTGTACGTGCATTTGTGTGCGTTTGTCCCCGTCAGCTGAATTAAACCGCCAGTTGGCATAACCAGCCAGTTGACTTAGAAGGCCTAACCAGCCATTTGGTATAATTAAATAATAATAATAATAATAACGTTTATATATATATCCAAAAGAATTAAATAAAACACCATCACATCACTGTTTATTTAGAAAATTATTGGATCCAAATTCACGAAATATATTGAAAATAAATATACATTCTTATAAAAGCGAAGGAATATATGCAATAAAAATAATAATAGCATAAGAACTACGAACGAGGAGTATATATATTATATATATATATATATACATATGAAATAGGATCCCTCCTAAGGAGACGTAATTTTACTTTTAGGATAAAAACGAAGACGTAGAGCAAGAAAGTCATTATATTTGGCTGCAGCCGACGTTTCGGGCAACTCTACCCATTTTCAAGGCCTAATAAATAAAAAGCTAAAATTAATGCATGACAAAAAAAAAAAAATATACGAATGTCAAAAACAAACTAATTCATAGCACAGAATAAAACCACTTAAAGAATAAAAATTAAAAAGCGTAAAACAAGCATAAGCCAAAAACAAAAATTAAAAATTATATACATGACAAATAACACATGATAAAAGTAAAACTTTAAAACTAAAAACATTCAAACAAATTAGTTAAAAACTTCACTAATAAAAAGTTAAATGAAAAAACGCAAAAGTGCACGAAACATACCATGCTCACTTGACATCCTCAAACAACTGAGGCGAAAAGGAGACAGGGTCAATGGGAAAAACAGAAAAATTTAGTTGGTAGGCATTCTAATTAATATAAAGGGGGTAACAGCTAGAATCAATATTTAAGCTGGAGTTCAGAAATTTAATGCACAAAGATTCATAAATACGGAGAGAGGACGGACATTTTAATGATTTAAGAATTTTAAAGTTATTAACGGAAATATCAACTTTACACTTAACAGAATGATTTCTAATGGCAGACTGTTCCTTTTTAGATAAAACTTTTCCTGTCCTATGGCTAATACCCATATGGGAGCAAAATCTTGCCTGCAAAGAACGAACTGTGCTGCCAACGTAGTTCCCCTGGGAACACCCAGGGCAGGTAAACAAATAAACGACAGAACAGTTCATCGCAGGGGGGATTTTGTCCTTACAACGGAAAAAACATTCAAGGGTATTATTATTCACAAAAGCAACCTTAAAATCAGTGTGAAAATAAATTTCCTCACCACACTCAACAATTGCTTTTTCACAAAAGTGTTAAATTGGTAGAGATCAGGTAAAACAAGATATTTACAATTCTTAGGAACATCATACGTTGGGATAAGATTGGGGGAATAAACATTATTAAGTAATTTACCAATAATACCTTGTACAAGAACCCGTGGAAAACCATTTTTAAAGAAAAAATCAGTAAGGAATTCAAACTCATTATGAAGCAGAGCAAAGTTTGAGCAAATATTATAAGCTCTATGCACTAAAGTGCGAATCGAACTTAGTTTGTAATTAAAATCGCAAAAACTATAAAAATTAAAACCTAAACCCGTAAAAGTAGGCTTCCGGTATGTAGAAGTTAAAACAGTTGAGCCTGATTTGGAAACCAAAACATCAAGGAAAGGAATAGAACCTTGAACTTCCTTTTCCTGCGTAAATATAATGTTCTTATGAAGTGTGTTCAAAAAATTTAAAAACTGAACTGATTGATTATCCGTTTGGAATAAAGCAAACGTGTCATCAACATAACGTCTGTACAAATTCGGCTTAAGGTGAGGGGGGCACTGATTTTAAGGTTGCTTTTGTGAATAATAATACCCTTGAATGTTTTTTCCGTTGTAAGGACAAAATCCCCCCTGCGATGAACTGTTCTGTCGTTTATTTGTTTACCTGCCCTGGGTGTTCCCAGGGGAACTACGTTGGCAGCACAGTTCGTTCTTTGCAGGCAAGATTTTGCTCCCATATGGGTATTAGCCATAGGACAGGAAAAGTTTTATCTAAAAAGGAACAGTCTGCCATTAGAAATCATTCTGTTAAGTGTAAAGTTGATATTTCCGTTAATAACTTTAAAATTCTTAAATCATTAAAATGTCCGTCCTCTCTCCGTATTTATGAATCTTTGTGCATTAAATTTCTGAACTCCAGCTTAAATATTGATTCTAGCTGTTACCCCCTTTATATTAATTAGAATGCCTACCAACTAAATTTTTCTGTTTTTCCCATTGACCCTGTCTCCTTTTCGCCTCAGTTGTTTGAGGATGTCAAGTGAGCATGGTATGTTTCGTGCACTTTTGCGTTTTTTCATTTAACTTTTTATTAGTGAAGTTTTTAACTAATTTGTTTGAATGTTTTTAGTTTTAAAGTTTTACTTTTATCATGTGTTATTTGTCATGTATATAATTTTTAATTTTTGTTTTTGGCTTATGCTTGTTTTACGCTTTTTAATTTTTATTCTTTAAGTGGTTTTATTCTGTGCTATGAATTAGTTTGTTTTTGACATTCGTATATTTTTTTTTTTTTTGTCATGCATTAATTTTAGCTTTTTATTTATTAGGCCTTGAAAATGGGTAGAGTTGCCCGAAACGTCGGCTGCAGCCAAATATAATGACTTTCTTGCTCTACGTCTTCGTTTTTATCCTAAAAGTATATATATATATATATATATATATATATATATAAACAAATAATATACAAACCCGGACCTAACCTATCCAAATTGTTCATTCTAATGAAGGTCAAGCGTGCCACTCCACCTTAGACCTACAGTTTAACGTTGAATCCGAACCACGTCTAAAATAAAATGTTAAAACACTCCTTAACACACTAAAATCTAATTTCAGGATAAAAAAATTTAAACAGCCTAACCATACAAAACATCACTCGGAATTGTTCTGAAAATGAAAGAAAGAAAAAAATAAACAACAACAATCAGCCCACCTATAAAAAATATAAAAATGTGTGTATATATATATATATATATATATATATATATGTATATATATATATATGTATGTAAAGTAAAAAAACAAATTAATTTATCAAAAGAATTTACGGAAACAATTTCTCTATTTCAATTAAACTAATTTTGCTTATTTTGAAGTCTCACACAATTTATATACGGCAAGAATAATAAACTTCAACAGTCCGAATTTGACCCACTATAAATTAGTGTCTTTAACGAATATTTTTCAACTTTAAACCTTTAAATTAATTTAAAATTATAAAGCGAACTAAAACTACAAAGCGATGCCTGTAAATCAATTATTTACATCCAGTCATAAAATAATCTTAAAAACTCGAATATATTCTAGAAAATTATGCTACTTCTTTATTGAATCTCTTAGAATGCTCTACTATATATATATATATATATATATATATATATATATATATATATTACAGTATATATATATATATATTATTACCTAAAAATGCGTCACCATACGCTCGATCATTTTAAAACTTACCGTATAAAAATCAACGCGACAAGAAAGCAAACAACTCTCGAATTCCGACTCTAATTTTGATTCCACATTATTACGGCTTCGACAAGAAGACTCAGATAAATTTTGAGTCAAAGCGGTTTGGAAGTCTAGAATCCAACGAGAAGAGGAAAAGAAAAATTTTTGACCGCGAAAATTAAGAAAATGCTCACTATGAGAAGAAATTTGGAAAATGATGGGCGCCATCTTGAAAAATAGTCACAATGATTTGACAAGGAATGAGAATCTAAATCTGCTTGCAAATGGGGTAACACAATGTATCTTGCTATTTATATAATCGAACCAGAATATTTATTCATGCTATAATACGGGTAGCAACAATTTTAACCGAAATATAAGGCAACGTGGGAAAGCCCCTATATTTATATAAAGGAACACCGCTTGCAACCAAAATGTAGTAATTAAGACCTTTTAACCTTTCTTATGTTGTTCTTTTATACTATTTTCTCTTTCTTTATTCCATTTCTTTTTATCCTTCATCATTCTCTTTACACTTGCTTCACTGTACTTTATAAATACGTGTAGACGTGACCGAGTGGAGGCCGTTATAATTTGAACCGGGCATGGGGGGCGGGGGATTAATATGCAACCGATTAATACTTTACTAATTTATCTATACCGAAAGCACTTTTAGATAAAAGGAGTAATGCGAGGGGGAAACTAACGCTACCATTTTTGCCGGAGAGAGATATAATACTATTCTAAATTTACAACAACATCGTAACACACAAAAACACCTTCTTAACCCCAACACAGAGGATTTTTCATTTATACACATGCCATAAAAACTTTACAACTAGGAGCTTCGTCAGCTAATTTATTGGTAATTAGCTTAAAATATCTTCCAGGCTCTGTCGAAATATTTTTGAGAGCGGAAAAATACGTTTTACCGAGAACGACGTAGACATCTTGTGAAAATAATATTTATCATTTACTACAGAGATCACTAATTAGTACAAAAAGCACACACACACACACACACACACAAACACACACATCAATTATATAAACAGAAGCAACTCCCTCCAACGTTTAAAAGGAAGAACAGTTTACACGGTGCGTGCCATCACCGGCTCTCGATCCCAGGTGGAGAGCAACTCGCTCATCCATTAAACCATATCTAGAGATGTGCTCCTATCATATAAATCTTACTGTTGAAGCCGAATTCCGAATATATCTTTCATTGGCATTAAAACCCTTCATTTTCTGGTATTCGAAGATATACAGGGGAGGTTTTAATACCCCAGGTTTGGGCTGTAGACCTTCACGGGGGGAAATACCCATGATGCCTCGCTCTGCGTCTCCTTGCATTCGTTCTTTGATTTTAAATCACAATAAACAATATAAATATTCTGAGATTAATACTTATTTTTCACCCTATAGCAACCATATAAATGGAAGAAACGATCTGCCTTAAAATCTAAAAAATAACTTCTTAATAATCCATGCTTTCAATTAAAATATACATCTATCACACACCCATACACACACACACACACACACACCTTTTCAAATGTTCAGACTCTATTGTTTAAAGTTCAAATTTGATTGTCGAACACGGATATTTTTATCCAATTCGTCGGTCTGCTTAAAAGACGCTCAGCTGATATAACTAGTTGACGTTTACAACCAAAAACTAAATTAAACTTCGTTACGTCATTCTGTTATTTAGTCAATTGTACACTGTTTTACTCAATTAATAAATCACATCGCCAGAAACATAGGCACATAAGCATTTTATATTTTATCAACGCTAAAATCGAGATTTAATTTAGCTGCTAGTCAGGCTTCTCTATTTAACATTTTCTTTACGAACTACCCGTCTCTGAAGCTATCATTTAAGCAGTAGCCAATAAATTAATTTTTAATAATTTCATGGCTTCATAATTTTCGTTCATTCATTTTTATTTACGAAATTTATTTAATGCGTCTTGCGGTTAAAAGTCTGTTGTAACAAGCAGATTTTGTGGTTGAAAGATATCAGAGGACATGGATCTACGGTCTATAGTGGATTTAATTATCCCAGAAGAGTTCCTTGTTCCATGCACTGTCTGTGCGTATCATAAAAAACTCAGGGGACCATTCTGAGTTCATTCCCATCTTGAAACGGACATGTTATGTGCCTTGAAAAGTGGACGCTCAATTCTGCCAGTTGAGGTTTAAGTTTTGGTTTTTGGCTAAAAATATAATAGTTACCCCTTTTTCTTTTTCTTTGATGCATTCAATCTGACGTGAAGGCAGCGAGTCTTTTGCTTATATTGAGGTTCTAAATGTAGCATGGCTAGGTGCTTTAAACCCTAGATCCATGTCCCAAAGCTGGATCCTGTCTGCTTTGAAGATAGCTGGTGAGGGAAGCTATATTTATGGGACCTCTTTGCGAGTGACCCGTTGCCCACGTCGGGCTAGCATCATGAAAAAGAAAAACTATGGTATTTGTCATTTACCATTACTTATTCGGACTATAGTGGATTTAATTATCCCAGAAGAGTTCCTTGTTCCATGCACTGTCTGTGTGTATCATATATATATATATATATATATATATATATACCGACATAAGCCACAAGATTAGGTACTATACTGAGCTTTTTAATAAAATTTGTAGATGTTTAATGGAAAAGCGATGCTCTCCGGCGAATGAAACCGCGCTCAACTGCAAGTCCGTGCAAATAGTTTACGAAATTGATTAAAAACTGTAAATATGAATTAGCTACACCTATATACTGTATATGGAGAAGAGCCTGCTTTCCCAAACAAACATACCGCTTGGAATATTCATTATGACTGTAGACCATCCATCATTACACATATTCAATGATTTACTTTTCATATTTCTTTATTTTCCCCAATAACATACACCGATTAACATTTATGAAGCATTAATTACTTTAAACATTAACTTACAGAACTTCGTACACTAGTTCATTTATTAGCTATGATTAAAATCAGTCCCACCCTTTTGCACACACACACACACACACACACACACACATATATATATATATATATATATAATATATATATATTACACAGGGTGGGCGGAAAGTAGCTCCCTATTTTGGATTGGTAAAAAAATACGTATATTATCCATTTATTTCAGAAGAAATAATATGAAAAGTTAGGCATACATGGTAGGTTTTCTCTAAAATTCAATGTGGGCTCCAACTCTTTCCACCAGCTTCTGGAGCCGCCCAGGAATGGCGTCCACTGACTTTAGCAGGAACTCCGGCGGGATGGAGGACATGACTTCCCGAATTCGGTCCTCCAGTTCTTCCAATGTCCTCGGTTTGGTGCGGTAGACTTCTTCCTTTACCCACCCCCAAAGAAAGAAGTCGCACGGTGTCAAGTCGGGGCTCCTGGCTGGCCATTGAGGTGGACCACGACGACCCATCCAACGCCCAGGGAAGTGGGCATCCAGCCACTCACGGACAACAAGAGCGAAGTGCGGAGGGGCGCCATCTTGCATAAATATCAGATCGTCGATGTTCTCCCATGTGCTGACAACCGGCCAGACCTCGTTTCGCAACATAGCAAGGTACCGCTCAGCATTCATCGTGTTGCGCAGAAGGGCTGGATGCCCACTTCCTTGGGCGTTGGATGGGTCGTCGTGGTCCACATCAATGGCCAGCCAGGAGCCCCGACTTGACACCGTGCGACTTCTTTCTTTGGGGGTGGGTAAAGGAAAAAGTCTACCGCACCAAACCGAGGACATTGGAAGAACTGGAGGACCGAATTCGGGAAGTCATGTCCTCCATCCCGCCGGAGTTCCTGCTAAAGTCAGTGGACGCCATTCCTGGGCGGCTCCAGAAGCTGGTGGAAAGAGTTGGAGCCCACATTGAATTTTAGAGAAAACCTACCATGTATGCCTACCTTTTCATATTATTTCTTCTGAAATAAATGGATAATATACGTATTTTTTTACCAATCCAAAATAGGGAGCTACTTTCCGCCCACCCTGATATATATATATAACGGCTATCATGCTTCTTAACCCACCCTAGACCTAGAATTTAGTCGATATAAACGGAAGACATGGTTTGTCTTACAAATCTAAAAATAACTTTAATAGCTCATGTTTTCAAATTAAATAAAACTCGACAAGACAATCTTATAGTAAAGACATTCAATACATAATGTTTTAAGGCAAGTTCTATAACTGCTGTTAATATATGCGAACTAATTTTGATAAGAAAATAACAACGGGTTAAATAAACTATTTAATCATTTAACAAATAAAAACGGCAAATTAGACTTCATATTAGGCCAGATGAGCTGGGTGTACATGACTATGTGCGGTGGAGAGCGCGAGAGAGCAACTAGATCCTCCACCAAGCGGTCATGTGTGACGGAGAGCGCAAGAGAGCATCTCACTCCTCCACCAAACCAGGCCTAGAGGCGGGACCACCTGCTTAACCCCGGTGTGAAGAGAGGACACCAGAGGGGACAACAGAAGACAGCAATAGAGTATTTAACACCGAGAAATTTCAACTCTTGAGATATGGTAGAAATGAAGAAATTAGACTTCATATTAGGCCAGATGAGCCGAGTGTACATGACTATGTGCGGTGGAGAGCGCGAGAGAGCAATTCGCTCCTCCACCAAATGGTCATGTGTAGCGGAGAGCAAGAGAACGGCTCACTCCTTCACCAAGCCAATCCTAGAGGCAGGGACCACCAGCTTCGATCTTCGTGTGAAGAGAGACTAACACGCGGTAACGCATCGTGGCACACACACACATTTTATTCATGCAGTTAACCGTGATACACTGTCGTCAATTGAGTTAACATGACCTACTAATTGTCACCATCATGCACTTATCCGTGATCGTGGCATGGAGCTAACCGCGACTTAGAGGTGTTTACATTCGCGGGTCCCCGCCATACCGACACAATGCGACTCAGTCAGTGTCTCTCAGCGCGATCAAAGACAATATTACGAACGAAATTATCAAAGACGCAAAGAGAAAAATCGGCGAGTGGTACCAAACCTCAAACTAAACCCAATAACCATACACACTGACAACACCTAGTGACACTCGTTCATTAGTTGCGGGACTATTTACCGAACTTTTTGATCACACCTCGTATATATAAGATCTACTAAGTCCTTTTACAAACGGTAGTTAAAAGCACACATTCATTTTCATCTGTTCAGTCTCAATTGTTTAAGGTTCAAAATTGAGTATCAAACGCGATGCAAGAGAGTAATTCCCTCCTACACCAAGCGGTCATGTGTGGCGGAGAGCGACTGTTAATTTTTATAGAAAACAGAGTAAATACATTTTTACATTAAATTGTCTTCGCATCTACGTTATTTTACGTGAGACGAGAAGGAAAGGGCGCAGGTACATGAAAGGGTACCATCGGTATGTTTTCCCGAGATAGCAGCGAGGGAATACCCATGATGTCTCACTCTGCTTCTCCTTACATTCGTTCTTTGATTTAAAATCACAATAAACAATATAAATGTTCTATGAGATTCATATTTTATTTTTCGTCCTATAAACATCATCATAAACGGTGGACATGATTTACCTTAAAGCTAAAACATAACTTCTTATTATTTCATGTTTTCAGCTTCACTAAACATCGATATCTCCCCACCCCACCGACCCATCCGACGCACATTGCCGTATATATATATATATATATATATATATATATATATATAGAGAGAGAGAGAGAGAGAGAGAGAGAGAGAGAGAGAGAGTAAAAAACTGAACACACACACACACACATTAATGATTTGAAATCGCTGTTAAAAATGATAATTATCAGAAAACTCGGAAGAGCCACCACTCGCTCCTCCACTAAGCCAGGTAGACCTCAACTTTGACTGTCGCGGCGGTCCTGAGATACGTTCATTTAAGTCTCTGACAATATCCCAGGATGTATCATAGCGCCCCGGCTAGTGTTGGCGGAGCAGCGAGTTGCTTTCTCGCGCTCTCCACCGCACATAGTCATGTACACCCGGCTCATCTGGCCTAATATGCAGTCTAATTTGCCGTTTTTATTTGTTAAATGATTAAATAGTTTATTTAACCCGTTGTTGTTTTCTTATCAAAATTAGTTCGCATATATTAAGAGCAATTATAGAACTTGCCATAAAACATTATGTATTTAATGTCTTTACTATAAGATTGTCTTGTCGAGTTTTATTTAATTTGAAAACATGAGCTATTAAAGTTATTTTTAGATTTATAAGACAAACCATGTCTTCGTTTATATCGACTAAACTGTAGGTCTAGGGTGGGTTGAAAAGCATGACAGCCGTTTTATTTATATATATATATATATATATATATATATATATATATATATATATATATATATATATATGTGTGTGTGTGTGTGTGCAAAAGGGTGGGACTGATTTTAATCATAGCTAATAAATGAACTAGTGGACGAAGTTCTCTAAGTTAATGTTTAAAGTAATTAATGCTTCATAAATGTTAATCGGCGTATGTTATTGGGGAAAATAAAGAAATATGAAAAGTAAATCATTGAATATATGTAATGATTGATGGTCTATAGCCATAATGAATATTCTACGTGTTATGTTCGTTTGGGAAAGCGGGCTCCTCTCCATATACAGTATATAGGTGTAGCTAATTCATATTTACAGTTTTTAATCAATTTCGTAAACTATTTGCACAGGCTTGCAGTTGAGCGCGGTTTTATTCGCCCGAGAGCATCGCTTTTCCATTAAACATATACAAATTTTATTAAACAGTTAAGTATGGTAACTAATCCTGTGGCTTATCTCGGTATATATATATATATATATATATATATATATATATATACACTACCTTCTAGCTATTACTGTGGAAAATATTTTAGCGGTTTGCAATAATTCGAATTAATCTTCGCAAAACGATCAAATAAAAGAACTATATCACTGCATAGCGCATTCTTGTAACTAAGCTTGTACTGATATACAAATAGCCGAATTACTCGTGAAATCTGGAAAATCTGTGTGCGCTTTAATCAATGAATGGCCGCCCGATTGAGCATGTGAAGCTTTATTATATCTACGTCTGAAACAATAAAATTCCAGCGAAAGAAGTTTATTAGTTATTATAGCCCTCTGATATCTTTCAACCACAAAATCTGCTTGTTACAACAGACTTTTAACCGTAAGACGCATTAAATACATTTCGTCAATAAAAATGAATGAACGAAAATTATAAAGCCATGATATTATTAAAAATTAATTTATTACCTACTTCTTAATTGGTAGCTTCAGAGACGGGTAGTTCGTAAAGAAAATGTTAAATAGAGAAGCCTGACTAGCAGCTAAATCAAATCTCGATTTCAGCGTTGATAAAATATAAAATTCTTATGTGCCTATGTTTCTGGCGATGTGATTTATTAATTAAGTAAAACAGTGTCCTATCGACTAAATAACAGAATGACGTAACGAAGTTTAATTTAGTTTTTGGTTGTAAACGTCAACTAGTTATATCAGCTGAGCGTCTTTTAAGCAGACCGACGAATGGGATAAAAATATCCGTGTTTGACAATCAAATTTGAACCTTAAATAATAGAGTCTGAACATTTGAAAAGGTGTGTGTGTGTGTGTGTGTGTGTGTGTGTGTTTGTGTGTGTGTGTATGTGTATGTGTGTGTGTCATAGGTGTATATTTTAATTGAAAGCATGGATTGTTAAGAAGTTATTTTTTAAAAATTTTTAAGGCAGATCGTTTCTTCCGTTTATATGGTTGCTAATAGGGTGAAAAATATGTATTAATCTCATAGAATATTTATATTGTTTATTGTGATTTAAAATCAAAGAACGAATGCAAGGAGAAGCAGAGCGAGGCATCGTGGCTATTTCCCCCCGTGAAGGTCTACAGCCGAAACCTGGGGTATTAAAACCTCCCCTGTATATCTTCGAATACCAGAAAATGAAGGGTTTTAATGCAAATGAAAGATATATTCGGAATTCGGCTTCAACAGTAAGATTTAATATGATAGGAGCACATCTCTAGACATGGTTTGATGGATGAGCGAGTTGCTCTCCACCAGGGATCGAGAGCCAGTGATGGCACGCACCGTGTAAACTGTTTTTCCTTTTAAACGTTGGAGGGAGTTGCTTCTGTTTATATAATTGTTGTGTGTGTGTGTGTGTGTGTGTGTGTGTTTGTGTGTATGTGCGCTTTTTGTACTAATTAGTGATCTCTGTATTAAATGATAAATATTATTTTCACAAGATGTCTACCTCGTTCTCGGTAAAACGTATTTTTCCGCTCTCAAAAATATTTCTACAGAGCCTGGAAGATATTTTAAGCTAATTACCCATGAATTGGCTGACGAAGCTCCTAGTTGTAAAGTTTTTATAGCATGTGTATAAATGAAAATCCTCTGTGTTGGGGTTAAGAAGGTGTTTTTGTGTGTTACGATGTAGTTGTAAATTTAGAATAGTATTACGTCTCTCTCCGGCAAAAATGGTAAGGTTATTTTCCCACTCGCATTATCCCGTTTATCTAAAAGTGCTTTCGGTATAAATAAAGTTAGTAAAGTATTAATCGGTTATATATTAATCCCCCCGTCCCCATGCCCGGTTCAAATTATAACGGCCTCCACTCGGTCACATCTACACGTATTTATAAAGTACAGCGAAGCGAGTGTAAAGAGAATGATGAAGGATAAAAAGAAATGGAATAAAGAAAGAGAAAATAGTATAAAAGAACAACATAAGAAAGGTTAAAAGGTCTTAATTACTACATTTTGGTGGCAAGCGGTGTTCCTTTATATATATATATAAGCGCTTTCCTACGTTGCCTTATATTTCGGTTAAAATTGTTGCTACCCGTATTATAGCATTAATAAATATTCTGGTTCGATTATTTAAATAGCAAGATACATTGTGTTACCCCATTTGCAAGCAGATTTAGATTCTCATTCCTTGTCAAATCATTGTGACTATTTTTCAAGATGGCGCCCATCATTTTCCAAATTTCTTCTCATATTGAGCATTTTCGTAATTTTCGCGTTCTAAATTTTTTTTCTCTTCTCGTTGAATTCTAGACTTCCAAACCGCTTTGACTCAAAATTTATCTGAGTCATCTTTTCGAAGCCGTAATAATGTGAAGTCAAAATTAGAGTTGGAATTCGAGAGATGTTTGTTTCCTTTTCGCACTGATTTTATACGGTAAGGTTTAAAATATTAGAGTGTATGGTGAAGCATTTTTAGGTAATAAAAATGTGTATATATATATATATATATATAATATATATATATATATATAATATATACTGTATATAGTAGAGCATTCTAAGAGATTCAATGAAGAAGTAGTTTTTAAGATTATTTTTTGACTGGATATAAATAATTGATTTACAGGCATCGCTTTGTAGTTTTAGTTCGCTTTATAATTTTAAGTTAATTTAAAGGTTTAAAGTTGAAAAATATTCGTTAAAGACACTAATTTTTACTGGGTCAAATTCGGACTGCTTAAGTTTATTGTCCTTGACGTATATAAATTGTGTGAAACTTCAAAATAAGCAAAATTTGTTTAATTGAAATAGAGAAATTGTTTTTGTAGATTCTTTTAATAAATTAATTTTGTTTTCACTATATATATATATATATATATATATATATATTCATCAATTTTTATATTTGTCATAGGTGGGCTGATTGTTGTTGTTTATTTTTTTCTTTCTTTCATTTTCAGAACAATTCCGAGTGATGTTTTGTATGGTTAGGCTGTTTAATTTTTGTTATCCCGAAATTAGATTTTATTGTGTTAAGGAGTGTTTTAACATTTTATTTTAGACGTGGTTCGGATTCAACGTTAAACTGTGGGTCTAAAGTGGAGTGACACGCTTGAGCTTCGCCTGGATCAACACTCAGAGGGGGTGCTAAACAAAGGTTGCCGATAAAGTAGAACTTTTTTAATGCATGAAGGACGGGCTAGGGGTATTGATGTAGTAAGTTTTAGGAGATGTTGCATAGTTTTTAAATGAATTTTAACACTGATAAAATTCAACTGTTACGGTACGGAAAAGGGAAGGAACTAAAATTCCATGGAATAGAAAAAAAGATCCCCAATGATCCGGGTGTACCTGAGAGATGGAGAGTAAAAGAAGTCAACTCACTACTTCACCAGGCCAACTAGATCTAGTGTAGTAGTATTTCCCGTTAAACTGTAGGTCTAGGATGGGGTGAAAAAAGCTTGACCTTCGACGGAATGAGCATTTCTGTAGTAAATTATTATTTTCACTAGGTGATTCTGTTATTCTCGGTAAACCGTCCGTCTTATTACGCTCCCGAGTGATATTTTGTGGTTAGGCTGTTTAAATTTTTTTTATTCTGAAATTAGATTTTGTGTTAAGGAGATTTTTAACATTTTATTTTATACGTGGTTCGGATTCAACTTTAAACTCTAGGTCTAAGGTGGAGTGGCACGCTTGACCTTCATTAGAATGAACAATTTGGATAGGTCCGGGTTTGTATATTATTATTTGTTTATTATATATATATATACTCCTCACTCGTAGTTCTTATGATATTATTATTTTTTATTGCATATATTCCTTCGCTTGTGATGTGATGGTGTTTTATTTAATTCTTTTTGATGTGTATATATAAACGTTATTATTATTATTATTATTATTATTATTATTATTATCATTATTATTATTTAAGTATACCAAATGGCTGGTTAGGCCTTCTAAGTCAACTGGCTGGTTATGCCAACTGGCGGTTTAAGTCAGCTGACGGGGACAAACGCACACAAATGCACGTACACCTACGACTAGGATTATGCCAATCCAATAATACGGCTAAATAAACTGAGTGATGTAGTGGTGTTTTATTTAATTCTTTTTCTTGTATATATAAACGTTATTATTATTATTTAATTATACCAAATGGCTGGTTAGGCCTTCTAAGCCAACTGACGGATTATGCCAACTGGCGGGTTTTGCCAGAATATATGCTTTAATTAAATAAATAGTGCAAACTAGCAACTCAGCCTTCTAAACCAACTGGCTGATTAAGCCAGAATATATGCTTTAATTAAATAAACAGCGCAATCTAGCAACTCAGCCAGATAAGCCAAATGGGTGATTAAGCCAGCTGGCTGATTAGGAACATATTAAGACAACGGCCGCTCGGCTGAAGTCTTAATATGCGCTTGGCTCCTGCCAGGCGAACACCTCTCCTCTTCCTTTCTCTCCTTCTCCTCTCTCTTTCTCTTGGGGGCTAACTCCGCCTCCAAGTTGCATAACCCCTTGTTGCGCTTGCAACATTCCCCTATGTTGCATACCAACTTGCAACATTTCCCCTTTGTTGCATAGCAACTTGCAATATTCCCCCTATGTGTGTAACAACTTGCAACATTCCCCCTTGTTGCATGACAACTTGCGACATCCCCCTTGTTGCATAACAACTTGCAGCATTCCCCCTCCCCTTGTTGCATAACCCCTTTGCAATACTGATCAACATTTGCAATTGCATTGCACTAATCCATTTTGCGCCCACACTAATGAAGTCGACCTTTCGTTTATGAAATCGTGGATGATGATGAGGTTTACGCCTCACATATATATCACTAATAATAGCTACTATTTAAGCTTTAGCCTATGGTAATTTCATTGGGATAAGCAAGTGTGTGTTAGAAGTGAATTACGGTACTAATGTGTATATGAAATGTGTGGTGAATGAAGTGGTTAGAGATGACAAGATGGTGATCGTGTTAGAAAGCTGATATTATCGCAGTTATCGTAACATTTCATTACACCAAAATTGTATTTGAAGTATTTACCAATAAACTATAGTTCTCGGCTGTATATACGATAAATAAGAGTGTTTATGAAAAAGCAAATTACGATAAATCTTTGTTGGCTATTGGATAACCTTGGCTTCGGCTACGAAAGTATCGGTATGCCTAATCTAGCCTACCGGTACATTAAAATAGAGGAGAATCGGAATGGTGGCTATTATTTTGTAAATAAATATTTGATAATGACCATAATTCTTTGTGCTTTTGTTCTTTAGTGTCTTATATATTAATTGGGCTTTTGTTAATTTTCGGGGAGTCTCATACCAAGCATAAATTTCAACCTTTCGAAAACAGTATTTATGTAATACTCGACCCCCTAACTTTAGCCTAAAAAAATGGTGCAAAAAATTCAACTATTACATGAGTTTATATATACAGGGTGTTTCAGGAGGAAAGGTCAATACTTCGGGAGGTGATAGTATCGGTTATTGTGAGAAAAAATGTTCATATGAACATGTGTCTAATTCTGAATGGTTACGGAGATAGAGCTGTTTGAATCTACAAATACAAAAGCATTGTTAATGGTAATCAAGAAAGAGAAACCAATTACTGTTTCTAACATTTAATGTTTAAACATTGGCATTTTGAATGGTATCAGATAAAGAAATGACAAATTTGTTACAGTTAACAATACGTTTTCGAAAATCCCACCGTCAACCTCAATGCACTTTGCAACTCGTGTGCGAAGATCGCGTGTTGTTCGTCTGAGTTGATCTTGACGTTCCTTTATGCGGTCAGCAGCATCCAAAATGCGCGCAAGCAATTCGTCTCGTGTATCCACCTTTCTTTTGTAAACTTGACTTTTCATCCACCCCCACAAACAATAATCTAACGGAGAGAGGTCTGGAGACCTTGGTGGCCATTGAATGGGACCACCGAAGGGGGGAGGAAGAGCTGCACGTGCATCAGATTCAAACAGCTCTATCTCCGTAACCATTCAGAATTAGACACATGTTCATATGAACTTTTTTTCCCACAATGACCGACACTATCACCTCCCGAAGTATTGACCTTTCCTCCTGAAACACCCTGTGTGTGTGTGTGTGCATATATATATATATATATATATATATATATATATATATATATATATATATATACACACACAGTATATATATATATATATATATATATATATATATATATATATATATATATATATTTTTTTTTTTTTTTTTTTTTTTTTTTTTTTTTCGGCGCTAAATAAATTGTGTGCAATATGTTTTTCATCCGACAATATTTAGGGGTTGCGCAAGCGCACTAAACATTCACCATTTACAACTTATTAGGTCTTAGTTTGGAATATCTGAATGAATTAATGGGAGTACAGTAATACACGTTTCAGATACCAAATAACAGTAGCGATCAGCACAGAGAGCTTTGCTAACAGTTGAGCGGCGCCATTTTGATCGTGTAATTACACATTAATAATTACACGAGCAAAAACTAAATTGTAGTTTGTGGACAGCAAAACAAGCTTCCCTCAAAAGGCGAAAGCCTTTCCCTCTTGTTTCATCACCACATTGAGGAGAAGAAATCGCTGAAGGAAAGCATTGCTACGTATAACGACACGCAAGATCCTGAACGTTTGGGAAAAAAGCGAGGATTACCACGTCTTACGAGCGAGTCATCAAGAAGTTTGGGAAACGCTACGCCGAGTGGCAAGAACTTAAGAGGAGCATCAGCCGGAAATCAGCCTCGGCCATCAAACGACGAGAGGAGTTCCAAGCGGAGCTCTCCAACCTTTTCGTTGTCGCTCACCAACAAACTCTGGGTCTAATAAAGATTCAAAAGGACAAATACTTCCTGATAGCGCAACGGGAGGCGAGGCACCGAGGATGGATGGTGGGAGTGGACAAGCAGCTGGCAAGAACGGAGGAACGGCAAGCGGCCCGAACTTAAAGCGAAGCTGCGAAACGAGACAGGACAGAAAAGGAGACAGAAGAAGCCGAGGAAACTGTTCAGTTAGAATCTTCTAGTAGCAGTAACTTCACCAGTGGTGAAAAGACGGAGAACGAATGATCTGTTGCTAAAACCTCGCCTCCCTCTCCCAACTGAAGGGAAGGCAAAGTTGCTATTTCTCTGGAGGTGGCATCTGCCCGAGACCGGACCCGGACCAGCTACAGAAAGGCACCACATATCCTGGTCCCCTTCGCGCAGCAGATGGGGGTTGACTGCGAAGAGCTCTTTGTGAGTCCAAGCGCCATAAGGGCTCAGAGGATCAGCCAGTTACGAGCTCTTGTGAAGGAAATCCAGCGTTCTTTCTACCTTGACGTTCTCCTTCCCTTGGGACGGGAAAATGATGTCACTGGCCGAAAGTAGGTAGATCGTCTCCCTAATCTGGTATTCGGAGAAAACACCCAAAACCTTGCCGTCCCCAAGCTACCGAACACCAAGGCAGAAAGAACAGTACTAGTGATGTAGGTCACATCCGCATCCGCATCCGCGGAACATCCGCACATTTTCTCGCATCCGCATCCGCGTCCGCATCCGCACTTTGGACTGCAGATGTCGTGCGGATGTGGACCGTTGAGATAAAACGTCATTAATAAGCGGAAATTATCAAATTCTACTATATTAATAGAACTAGTTCATTGTGCGCAAAAGTGATGCAAGCGACAAGACGAGAGGCTGTTCTTGTATGAAGTTACTCTCTTGCAACCTACTTAGATCCACGTTACAAAGCTAAGTTATTTTCACCTAGTACATTAGAACGAGTTAAATCATCACTTGGCAAAGCAGTTGAAGAGCTTCAATCTCTTGAATCTGTCGCTTCGCCACCCACCAAAAGAATAAAAGTTTCAGTGATAGAACCAACCCTTCAACAAGCAAATCTATCACAGAATCTGTCTCTCAGTTTCTTGAGTCAAGCAGCAATGACGAGACCTACGCGATGTCAAAAGATGTAGTAAAAATGATCGAGAGCTATCACCAAGAAAAACGCCTGGCTGCATGTGACAATCCTATTAGTTGGTGGAAAAATACGCAGAATATCTATCCATACTTGAGTAAACTTGCAAGGAAACATTTAGCCTGTCCTCCAACAAACGTACCAAGCGAGAGATTATTTAGCAGTGCTGGATTAATATATGATGAAAAGAGAAACAGACTGGCAGCAGAAAAGGCAGAAAAGTTAATGTTCCTTAAGCATAACCTTCCTATAATTAAGTTGAACATTAAACGATGAACATCTTAGTTTACTTTATTTTAATTACTCATTTATAAATATGCCTAATAAAACATTAAACTTAATATAAATAGTTATCAAGCTAATTAAAGATCTCTTTCTATAAGGGTGGAGGTTGGGGAAAGAGGTCGGTGGGGTGCATTTGAGTTGGGTTCACGTCCCGCATCCTGGTAACACAATTATGGTTTTAATTGTGGCTGAAACTCAACAAAATATAACGAATTTATTTGCAGACGAATTCACTAATTGATTTCTATATTAGTTAGATGCTTGATATTATTTTATATGTTCAGAGAAAAGTACAGCAATTATTGTACAATTAATCAATTATACTACATTATAGCTACAGCTCTCTCTATATAATAACTTATTATATACGTTAAACACAACACATCTCGAATATATCCTAAAAAATAACGAAAATGTAGACATCCGCATCCGCATCCGCGGATGTTGAAATCAAACATCCTCATCCACATCCGCGGATGTGAAAAAAATGACATCCGCTACATCACTAAACAGTACACAAGCTCCTAGAAACTTTTGATAAATGGAATATTCGTGAACGATTGAAGGGGCTTTGTTTCGTACCAATACGATACGCTGCAAATACGGGCTTGCGCGGTGGTGCTTGTACCCTGGTGGAACAAGAGTTGAATAAGGACGTGCTTCACATCGCCTGTCGACACCACATTCATGAGTTAATCCTCCAGAAAGTCTTTACTACAGTTTTACAAGATGTGAGTAGAAGCCCCAACATTGCGATCTTCGACAGTTTCCGGAACTACTGGCCAAATATTCGCCAAGATGACTTTAAGATGGGAGCGGACGATGAGGTCACCGTGAATATGATCATGGACTGAAAAGAAGAGATCATACAGTTCACAAAGAGTGCCCTTCGGAAACAGTTGCCAAGGGATGACTACAAGGATCTTCTGGAACTGGTCAACATCTTTCTCGGTGGTGTATTTCCCTACGTTCACCAGTTTTGGACGCCAGGAGCAGTTCATCGCGCACGCTGGGTGGGAAAGACTTCGTACTGGCTGAAAATGTGAACGTTTTGAGAGCAGTTCCATCAATTCCACAGACTTTCCACATCAAGGTCTCCCGCGCCTTCCTTTCAGAACGCAATGTAGGGACACCTACGTGAGGTAAACGTGTTCCTCTGCAAGCTGTACGTTAAAGCATGATTTAGTGCACGTTCCCTGCGTTGGCTGCGGCGAATGACCTGCGTCTCCTATATGACTTTCAGCAGTAAGCATACCCAACAGTCGGAACAGCCGCGTTGTCTTCGTTCGGCAAGCATCTCTACTGTAGTACCTAAGTGTGCTTTTGATTGGAATGGCTCTCTTTCATTCTAGCCTGTCGCTGGACACTAAGAGAAAAATGGTGGAAGCAATGAACACTAATGAAGGCTTGGGGAATCCACCCTGCCGAGTGCTGGTGCCAGATGCTACGGGGAAGAAAGCAGAAGACTGTTAAGTCAGCGACAAAGGACCTGTTCGACGTTCTCGGTGTGCCTTTCTCTTTCCTCCAGTAGGATCCTACCATTTGAACAGACGACAATGACTTTCAGTTTGCACAGAGGGAAGTTTTCAATATTAGACCAGTGAATGACTTGGCGGAGAGAGGAGTTGCCTTTATCCAGGAATTTAACTCCTCACTTAACAGGAATGAGGAGAGGAAACAGTATCTCCTGCAGGTTGTTGAAATTCATCGTTACACTTTCCCCAAAGATATTAAGAGGGATCTGGTGGCGCGAACCAGGCGACAATGAGTGCTTGCAAGGCATAAGACCCGCCCTTGAGGGGCTAGTACTCAATGCTGATACAGCAGGTAAAGGGATACTTAGATAGCAGCCCCTTTACGCCGATCATTAACCATGATAGAGATACTAATCATTATTTAAATAGTATAGGTCAGGGGTTGCGAACCTTTTTACAGTCGCGTGCCAAAAAAAACATGTAAACCATAAAAAAAAAATTCGCGTGCCCACTAAAGTTTATATACGTATATTACACCAAATTATAAACAATAAGTCTACTATTTTATACTCATTTTTTGGATAACAATTTCTATGCTTAAACGTGCCAGACAAATTTGATCGCGCGCCATAGGTTCGCCACCACTGGTATAGAGTAGAGAAATAAACATTTGCTTTGCGCAACCCCTAAACCTTCATCAGTTCAAAAACAAAACAAAAATCTTCGCACACGGTGTTTCCTTGGTCAACTGCATAAACTGAGAGAGTTGGAACTAAAAAGTTAGTTTTTAAAATTTCACCCTATAAGGTCAAAGCATCCTAATATATATATATATATATATATATATATATATTATATTATATATATAGAGAGAGAGAGAGAGAGAGAGAGAGAGAGAGAGAGAGAGAGAGAGAGAGAGAGAGAGAGAGAGTTATAATGTGTTACAAGGACAAGAGGAAGTCAAACAATTAGTCTACTATTTTATACTCATTTTTTGGATAACAATTTCTATGCTTAAACGTGCCAGACAAATTTGTTCGCGCGCCATAGGTTCGCCACCACTGGTATAGAGTAGAGAAATAAACATTTGCTTTGCGCAACCCCTAAACCTTCATCAGTTCAAAAACAAAACAAAAATCTTCGCACACGGTGTTTCCTTGGTCAACTGCATAAATTGAGAGAGTTGGAACTAAAAAGTTAGTTTTTAAAATTTCACCCTATAAGGTCAAAGCATCCTAATATATATATATATATATATAATATATATATATATATATAATATAGTTATAATGTGTTACAAGGAAAAGAGGAAGTCTCAAAGAGGTTCCTGTTATTAAACTAGTGCATTTTTTAATTATTCTAGCAGCAGTAGAATACTATATAGAAAAGCATAAGGCTCTCTCCCCTCACTCCGCTCCCTTCCCAGCAGAGAAAATGTACGGAAAAGGGTTGAAGAAAGTACCTTGACCCTGGGAAAGTAGCCAAGGAAATTTTATAAGAGGAGAATAGAAAAACTAGCTTTGTTACTACGCTGTGCACACATATAAGTGATGAAATGCTATACAGGAAAGGAGTTGAAATAGGAATTGAAAAGGGAAATCAGATCTTCCACACTATGCCTGTACTCATCACGTACGCCCAGTTATCCAGGGAAAAAGAAGAGAAAACAAATGTAGCAGGGATACAACTCTATCTCACCCGAACCATGCAATGCATTTTTTTGAATTGAATTGAATTGAATTGAATAACCTTTATTAATAATAAAATAAATACAGTAGTCTTTTTACAATTTACAATTTTTACAATGACATAAATAATTGTGAAGCTCGACTATTTTTTTTTTATTTTTTATTTTTATTTTTTTTTTTAATTTGGCCCTTAAGCTTTAGGCTTTACTGGGCTCTTATTAAAAATAAGCAGCTAGCTGTTATAAATTAATAATAATAAATAAGTAAATAAGTATTATTAATAGTTAAAGCCTGTATTTCAATATTAAACAATATTAATGGACAATATTAAACATTATTAGTGGACATTAATCCAAGATTTTTGTTAGTATCCTATTATTAATCGAGATTTCAAGTTGGTTCTAAACAAATTTACATTCACAATATTTTTTATATCGGCATGCAAGTCATTCCATAGTTTCAATCCAATGAAAATGGGTAGTTTTTGAGATGAAGACAATCTAAATTGAGGTATAACAAGCTTTGATCTATTTCTGGTCTGATACGAGTGGATTTCTTGATGAGTTACAAAATATCTATTTACCCATTGCAAATTAATGATTTTGCTCTTACACTTGTAAATAAAAATAAAATGTGCCAGTTTGGTTATATCATTGAGCTTTAGTAGGTTTAGCTCTTTAAATAATGCACTAGAGTGATCAAGGAAATCAGCATCAGATAATAACCTTATTGCTCGTTTTTGGATGACAAAGATACCATTTAATGCGTTGTTAGCGGAATTTCCCCAAACAAGGGTGCAGTATGTTATATAAGGAAGAACAAGTGTATGATAAAGAGTCAATAAAACTTGTTTAGGGACTACATTTCTAAGTTTAAACATTATAGCAACGTTCCTTGAAATCTTTTTCGCGATATAATTTACATGACCACTCCATTGCAAATTCTTATCTAGCATTACGCCAAGAAATTTTGTTACAGTACACTCCTTTATGGTGATTTCATTAACATTAAGTTCATCAAGATATACATTTCTTTTATTAGTAAAAATCATGAAATTTGTTTTACTGGTATTTAGGAAGAGTTTATTGGTGGTCAACCATTTCATTACACTGATGAATTCTGAATGAAATATATTCTTAGCTGTATTAACATCTTTGCAAGAAAAGGAGAGAGTTGTATCATCTGCAAACATTATGAAGTTCAGTATATCAGATGAACGTGGAAGGTCATTTATATATAATAAAAATAACAGTGGACCCAGCACTGAGCCCTGTGGCACACCATGTTTGACAAGCGCTTTAGTGGAGCAAACCTTATTTACTGATACAAAATTATATCTATTGGACAAATAACTTTTAAACCAATCAGTGATTGCCACTCTAAAGCCGTAACAATACAATTTATTAAGTAGAATATTATGATCTATTACATCAAACGCCTTACTCAAATCCATAAATATTGATATCATTATTTCTTTGTTCTCCTTAGCTATATTTACATTTTCCATAAGATTTAAAATAGCCATTTCCGTTGTTCTATTATTACGGAAGCCATATTGATTTGGAGATAATAAATTGTAGGATTCTAAATATCGCTGCATTCTACTTTTTACAATTTTTTCGAAAACTTTGCTGAACACAGATAATGAACACACCGGACTGTAATTTGTTGCTAGTGTAGGATCACCCCCTTTAAAAAGGGGTGTTATACAACCAGTTTTTAGCATTGATGGGAATATTCCTTTGGAAATACTTTGATTGATAATTTTTTCCAAAGTTACAGATATCTTATCTTTAACAAGTTTCAATATAGGTACAGGAATGTTATGAATGTTATTTTTTGTATTTTTTTAATTTACCAATAATATTCTGGACCTCAGTAGAGGTAGCAGGAACAAAAGAAAATGAATTTAGTGGGCTGGGTGGCATATATTCTAGAGGTGAGTGATCATTATTTATTAATTGTGAGCGAAGCTTATCCGCTATTGAAGTAAAATGTGCATTTAAAGAGTCTGCAATAGCAGTATCATCAGTGATTTCTTTATTATCAACATTTAATTTCTCTATTGGATTTTTCTTAATTTGTTTTCCGGGAAGATTGTTTATGGTTGTCCAAGTGTTTTTCATGTCTCCTTTATGTTTGGAAAATTGATCGTTATAAGTTATATTTTGCAATTTTGATTATTTTAGTTAATTTGTTTCTGTATTGAGTATATTGTACTTTAGGAATTTTGCTCTGCAATTGCAATTTGAATAATTTATCTCTATTCTTTATTGAAGTGATAATTCCTGGAGTGATCCATGGATTTGCGACCCTTTTGGGCGAAACTGTTTTTCTCCTTAAAGGAAAGCAAATATTAAAAATATGGAATAAGGTGTCATAGAAGAACTGAAACATATGATCTGGGTCATTTAAAGGTTCGTCACAGTCAAGTCGAGTATTTTCTACTGCCCCAATAAATTTTCTTTTGTTAACCTCTGAGAATATTCTGTAATCAATAGTTGTTTTGTCCGCAACCTGAACAATGTTATTGAAAATAGCGTAAGTAGGAAAATGATCACTGATGTTAGTGGTTATAATTCCAGAGTTTACAAGGGCATTGCTATTTACAAATATATTATCAATCGTAGATTCTGTTATTCGATTGCCATAGCTGCAGACTCGAGTGGGTTTGGTAATAGAATGCCTAAGCTAGAAAGAATTCATTAAGTTTAAAAATTTATGAGAGATTTATGAGAGACTTAGAAGAAAAAAATTATATTTCCACAAAATACTTACCTACTCTGTTCTTAGACATGTTAACAAGGCAGGCAAGTGTGTGAGCGTGTTTTCTGTAACTGAATGTCTGAATGCCAACTTTTTTAATGTTGCCAAGTTTCAGCTTGGCCTCCCGCCGTGAAAGGTGTTTATGTGGCAACTGATATACTGAGTCGTTCATACCTCACCGTGCTGTACCACCGCGAGAGTTGAGAAAATCTCTTTTTGACGAGGTCTCTGTATCTATCCCCGTGTACTTATCCTTTAAGGAGTATGCAAGTTTTTCGTAGGTGATCACCCGTTGTTGCTACGGCGAATTTAAGAGTCTCCCACTTAGGGGTCTTTATGATGCAAGTGACTAAAAATGGGACACAATACAACCAGAGACGTCTCTCTAAAGTTGGGGTAGAATTAAGTAGAGGAGTAATTGTTTAAGCAAACTCCTGCAGGGTTATGTTATAATACTATTTTCAAAATACTTACGGTATCTAATCCAGCGGGTTTTTTTCCATAGGGCCAGGTGGTGAAGCTTCACCACCTGAACATGAGCCTTCACCCCCTGAAATTTTAGCCAAATACAGGTTTTCAAACACTACTGGTAAAATGAGTTAAAAATGAAAAAAAATTAAAAAGATTAAAAACTCTCCATATTAATGATGACCAAGAATGTTACATGCATTTTTTAATAAACTTTAGCTGTTTGCGTAATTCTATAATTATTATGTAGTCATTTAAATGAGCTTTTTCCAATATTCAATATGAAATATAATAAAAATGCATCATGTTTGTCTGTATGTATATTGCTTCAAAACACAGTGTACAACATCTATAGCAAAAGTCTTCTGTCATGTATTCCACGCCACACAGTAAAAATTTGATCAACTGTTCCTCAGTTAGTTTTTCTGGACCTTCTATTGCTTCTAAAAAATATGTTTTAGCGTGAATTGGCTGCCAAGTTTTTCAGTCTGTCCTGTAAGGCTGTAACCTTCACCTCCTGACAAAAACCTGAAAAAAAAACCCTGCTAATCGATTCTTAAATTATATGTGGGAACAGTCTTGAACCCTGAGTGTATTCAGAACTTTGTCCAGCCTATTTTTAAGCATGCATTCTTGGGAGAATTCCTACAACCATTTCTATATCAGTCTTTTTTTTTTAAATCTTATCGGTTAGATTTCTAAACTCGTTTACAATGGCCTCAGTCTGCCCTCCTCTCCCTCTCTGATAAATGTCATTGCTACCAACAAGTACAATAATGGGACAATTTTTACCCTTGACGTTAACTTTGTCTAATTCCCGATTTGTTCTCTGTCTTGTGGAAAACATCTACGTTTTCTCTTGGTCTCATGTTTTGCTCCGAAAAAGTCCACTTGATTTCTGAGCAGAGAATCACTAATTAAAAGGACTCCTCCTGTTCGTCAGCAAGCAAGTCAAACCTATTTTTTATGATGCTGGGTTCAGAATGCTTGTATTTCGGTTTTGAGGGTCTTTTATTTTTAACTACTTTGAATTCCTTTTCATTTGTCCTACTTTTCGGAATACTTATTGTGGTTTCTAAACGGGTCATACTTTGTTCTAAGTGTTCAATCTTACAATTTATATCAGATGTTGGGGTTTCACTCTGGCCTTGGCCACTGGTTTGGATTTCCAGCCACAATCCAAGCTTCAAGAATTTTTACAATTTCCTTTAGCTCTTTAACTTCCTTTTCATGGTTTTCTCTAAGTCTACAAAACAAACATACATTGAAAGTTGTAATGTTGCTGAAATTACCTTCAGGAAAGTCAACACACCAATGTTGACCTTTACATTTAAAGCATTCGGCTTTCAGTTTACCTGACACTGTCATATTTTGTTTATTTTTAATGCAGTTTACAATACTTAAGTAAAAAGAAATGCAAAAGTAAAGAACTGATCTATTTTTGAGAGGGTGATCATTTTCTCACGCTGTCTGGCCAAAAGCCTCGGAAGGGATTAACATCTTCTCGAATATAATCTTCAAGACAAAGGCAAAACAGCCTTTATTGAACCAAATTGTACTTTAACTGCTTTAGCGCTGTCCGTCTTACCCACGTTGAAGGGATTAACACCTTCTGCGAAATATTTCTCAAACACAGCAAAGAAAGATTTATGGCATCATGTTGGTCACCTTAAGTACTTGTATGACTTCGTTCAATAAATAAAGTGAATTTAGCTATAATTAAAGCTGTAATTAAAGCAAGATAAATATAATATGTTAAGTTTGATATGAAGGCACCGAACACTCTTGTAAATATATCACTTTGATAGCGAGCTAATTTTCCTGAAAAACAAGTTAACAAAATCAGTGATAACTAGACACTCGATAAATGCATGTATTCGCAACAAAATATAGGTGAAGAGAGAGGAGAGAGAGAGAGAGAGAGAGAGAGAGAGAGAGAGAGAGAGAGAGAGGCTGCGTCCAATTAATATATCCTGGTTTCACATTTCATTTTTATATAATTTATAAATGATTGTGTTTAGATTAACCTAATCTACTCGTACATTTATTCCTACACACTTCATCGAATTTCCTTTGAAGATAATAGTTTACTTTTATCAGAAGCTATAATCCACTTATTCGATGTTTAACCCATTAAATCTGGCAAAACGAAACTTCAATACTGTTCCCTTCTTCATCCACCACTTAATTTTTTTATAAAATACTTATTGAATCTAATATAAATGCATTTGCTTTTAAAATTTTCCTTTAATCCGAGTGTAAGAACGGCGCAGCTTTACTAATTTTTATATTCTGATTTATATATAAAAAAAATCACTTTCTTGAGTTCACATTTTCAACTACAATAACGTCTTCATTAATTTCTAAAGGCCCGGAATCCTGCCCTAGACTATATGGCTCCTCTGTTTCTGCTTCCTCTTAATAGTTTAGAGGTTCTAAGATCCCTCCAAGATGCTTTGTCG
Source organism: Bathynomus jamesi (assembly GCA_023014485.1). Taxonomy (NCBI): domain Eukaryota; kingdom Metazoa; phylum Arthropoda; class Malacostraca; order Isopoda; family Cirolanidae; genus Bathynomus; species Bathynomus jamesi. The sequence continues at coordinate 696,071 of JAJOZX010000735.1, read as the reverse complement.
AAAATTCATTCGAGAGGTCTTCCTTTTCAGTAAATTATTTTTGTTTCTTTCCGACCCGGAACCTTCTCATCACGCTAACAATCGGTCGTTTCCTTCTAAATTTTTCACCTTTTGTTTCGTACATGATCCATCGTTTTTCTCCTCCCAGCTAGTCTCACCGATAAGTATGCCTCAACTCAAATCAAAACGGGTATTTATATACCCATCTGGTGCTAACACTATACTTTCGAGGTCTTTCTCTTAAATTCCTGTAGGGGTTCTTTAAATAAAAGTACCCTCAAATGTTATCCCATACCCAAGGTTACAAATGTAATAATAACGAGCTGATTTCAATGAATCTAACTTTTTTCTCCATAAAAAAAAAATCGATATGGTTTTGCTTTAAAAGAAGCCATTCTTAATATATATATATATATATATATATATATATATATATATATATATATATATATAAAAGATGTCACTGGCATATTTTGAAATGTGACCTTTAACTGTCGCTCAGAATAGTCAGAAAATGTTAATTTATTCTCTTGTGAATATTTAATCCGTAGGCTTTTGTAGGTATTCGGGGGAGAAAAAATATTTAAACAGATAATTATAAATATTTCTAGAAAAAATCGAAAAGAGATTAACTCTACGATACAAGAAATTTCAGCATTAAAAAGTTTTTTTAAAAAATAATAGTATAAAAAGTGAAGTCCTGAAATATTGAATGCTTTTTCAAATTCTTTGGTGGCAGTAGAAGTCAGTGTGGCGTTGGCCGTTGTGATGGAAGGTTGTGTGTTGCATTCATTCCTTTCCCTGATTTTCTAGCTTTGGTAAAGTCTTTTCGAACTTGAAGTTATTTTTTACAAGAATTTAGAGCTCGTACGTGTTTCAAATGTATTAGAGCTTAATATATTTATACGACTATTAATATTTATAATTAACATTATAAAGTTTTTAACTTATATTAGTTATGTTTGAACTTTGAGAAAACGATAGAATTTGATACAAAAATATTAATGCTTTGGTCATTGATGGAAGTAGTACAGTATATCAATGAAATTATGTAACTGGAAAATAGATACATGAATTTCTAATAAAAGTGTAATTAATCGTAAAAATAATTATTATTAATGATAATATATGAGTAAAAGTAATTATTTCATAATTTATATTTAAAGTGCTGAAGCGCCTCTCCTTTGATGTAATTTCATGCCCATAAAGGGTCTGTTTAAGGCAAACTTATACATGCTATCAACCATCTAGCCAAAGGAGGCGGTAGAAATTCTAGAACACATTCGAGTACCATTTCGGGGGTCTGGAATGATTCCATTTCAGATATAAATTTCGCTATGATGACTTTTAGCGACGGAATTCGAACCCTATTTTAAATACTTAGATATCGTGAGAAAGTTAACGTTTCGCGATAGTAAAGAACCTACGATTTTGTTCAATATAAGGCCTTTAGTAGGATAGGAGGAAAAGTAAGATTGTTACAACATTTATTAAAAAGAACCTTTATAAAAGTGTGATAGGAAACTTAGATACGAGACTATTCAAACACGTTCCGGAAAAGTATCACAATTTTATAGCATTAACTTCAGTTACTAATTATGATGATAAGTTTTGTAATACGTTTGAAATAAAATAAAACCAAATGGAGCTATTCTAACCTAGCGTATCACGAAAATGTTTACTATTTCCAAGTAAAGTTAGAAATAACAGTTATGAAAAGTATACATCAAAGGAGACAGGAAATCTCCTCACAAATTAAACCCATGAGCCACTGCTTCTAATCGGATCAGACACCAAAAGAGATGTTTTAAATAAAAATGAAGCTTTCTCCATGGCTCAAATCGACTGTAATTGCGCAGGAAAAGAATAATGATTGGACGCCCCTAAAAAAGTTTGGCTGTGAAAATCGCCTGCGAGTGACCTTTCTCGTGGTTGTTTTTTTCCTAAATGGAAACTTGGCTCTAAACGAAGACTCTTCTCAAATAGAAACTTCACCGGAGGAAGATGGATGGGGTAAGTGATCGTAGAAATAAAACCATATTTACATGAAGTCATTCACACTGAAAACGATCCCTTTTCTTTTTACTTTACTTCAACCATATTTAGCCTCTACTCTAAATTTAATTATTAGGTTTCATACACACACACACACACACAGACCGTGCATAGAACAAGGAATTCTTCAGGGAAAATTAAATTCACTATAGTTCGAATAAAGTAATGGTAGTGGATTTAATTTTCCCAGAAGAGTTCCTTGTTCTATGCACGGTCTGTGTATATCTTGAAAAAACCTCAGGGGACCATTCTGAGTTCAATCCCATATATATATATATATATATATATATATATATATATATATATGGGATGAATTTCACAATTAAACACGTGAAATGAATGAATGCTGCAAACCCATAAGGAAAAAGAAAAAGAAAAACGATTCCAAGGCTTTCGTGTATTCAGAGCTACACCTCGTCAGGGAATGAATTCCGTGACGAGGTGTAGATCTGAATACACGAAAGGCCTTGGAATCGTTTTTATTTTTCCTTGTGGATTGCAGCATATATATATATATATATATATATATATATTATATATATATATATATATATAATATGATACACATAGACCGTGCATGGAACAAGGAACTCTTCTGGGAAAATTAAATCCACTATACAGTAGTCCGAATAAGTAATGGTAAATGACAAACACTATAGTTTTTTCTTTTTCATGATGTTAGCCCGACGTGGGCAACGGGTCACTCGCAAAGTGGTCCCAAAAATATAGCTTCCCTCACCAGCTAGGATCCAGCTTTGGGACAGGATCTAGGGTTTAAAGCAGCCTAGCCCCGCTACATTTAGAACCTCAATATAAGCAAAACATTCGGTGCATTCATGTCGGATTGAATACATCAAAGAAAAAGGGGTAACTATTATATTTTTAGCCAAAAAACAAAACTTAAACCTCAAGTGGCAGAATTGAGCGTCCACTTTTCAAGGCACGTAACATGTCTGTTTCATGCACGTTCTGTGTGTATCATAAAAAACCTCAGGGAACCATTCTGAGTTCATTCCCATCATGAAACAGACATGTTATGTGCCTTGAAAAGTGGACACTAAATTCTGCCAGTTGAGGTTTAAGTTTTGGTTTTTGGCTAAAAATATAATAGTTACCCCTCTTTCTTTGATGTATTCAATCCGACGTGAATGCAACGAGTCTTTTGCTTATATTGAGGTTCTAAATGTAGCGGGGCTAGGCTGCTTTAAACCCTGGATCCTGTCCCAAAGCTGAATCCTATCTGCTTTGCAGATAGCTGGTGAGGGAAGCTATATTTTTGGGACCACTTTGCGAGTGACCCGTTGCCCACTTCGGGCTAACATCATGAAAAAGAAAAAAACTATAGTGTTTGTCATTTACCATTACTTATTCGGACTATAGTGGATTTAATTTTCCCAGAAGAGTTCCTTGTTCCATGCACGGTCTGTGTGTATCATAAAAAACCTCAGGGAACCATTCTGAGTTCATTCCCATATATATATATATATATATGGTATATATATATATATATATATAT